>JAQQPU010013746.1:12501-23790 GCA_029168905.1 Artemia sp. Kazakhstan ARC1039 | reverse complement strand
ATGTTCAGATGTCGTGGCTACACCTACAGGCAGTTTCTCAACATCTACGTTGACTTACCTCAATTGAACGACTTTCTAGTGGAGAATATACTTACAAGTGTATTTAATATTGATTTTAGTGCCCTAAGAATAAAATGTTCTAAAGATGTATGTGAAATTGTTTATTAATAAAAAAAAAATTATATACATGATAAAACGACTTTTCTACTCTTTAGATTTCATCCACTACTAGGTATTTGTCGACAACAACTAGTGCAGGTAGATTATTTGAATTCACAGTGTACTGATTCTGATGTACTGCAATGTCAGGGTCACATTTTCTACAGTAGAGTGTGACTTCACTCTTGTCATATCTCTTTGTATAGTCAATGATACTATTCGCATTCATTCTATAGAATTCACATGTTTCAATTTGCGTATTTGAAGCAATTTCACAAACAGTGTCCTCAAGTGTCGAATCACATTCTGTCACTGCTAAATAAAAATCAGTGGGCTTATAATCATAACACCCAGTGTCTTCACAACAATGACGTAGAAACCATATTCTCTTGTTGTTCCAACAGTTGAATCGTTGACCTGGTTCCTCCTCCCAGAACAATCTAAAACCACGACGATACCAATCTCGTAGCAATAAACTAAAATCCCGGTTAGGATTCTTTCCAATCATACCGGGATATGTACTCTCCCACTGCTTAAATTTTTCATAATGACAATTGGAGCATAGGTGGCCTCTAGGATGAGAGTCACACACCTCTTCAAGACAGGAATTACAACCTTTAATTTGTATAGCATATCCTCTATGCAATTTACACGGGTTGCATAATCTACACTTTTCATCATACTCCTCAATCATTGTGCAATTCTCACATGATGACCAACTGCCCAGTGAGTACATACATAGTGGACATGTATGGAACATTTTGTCATGTGTTGACGCTCTCACTGCCACAATGAAACTGAGCTAGCAACATCAAAAAATTATCTGAGATAGAGAGAGAGAGAGAGGAGTAAATCATCCTTGAGCACCATCTTTCTTATGAAAAAAAAAAGTCCTAAATTTCTAAAAACTAATGTTTAAAAGCATATCCACAATATCATTTTGCTGTGTCGTGATCAATATATCAATAAATTGTGTAAATGCATTTGGACCACGATGTAGAAGCTTCATACAATAGTCTAATGATGGAGAATCAGTTTTCATTATATCGACAAGCATCCCCCGAGAAAATATCTTCCTTTGAATAGACAACTCTAGAAAATCATCATCTAGAATCAAACGTTTTTCCATAAGAATTAGATTCCTCATGATTCGATCTTTCTCGAATCTATCCATTTTTTTTTTTAGAGTCCTAACTCTCTCACAACCAACTTCAGACTAATCAGAATCTCTTTTTTGTACTCAAAATATACGCTAGTCTACTATAGAAAAAAAAGAAAAAATACCATTGATTTAGAAACAGTTTTATTGAACATAATTACAATAATAATATTCACTGATGCATTTTGTTCTCATCAATATATTTCGATAGAACATCTAATGCTGACCGAAGTTTATTTATATGGAGAATATTTACTTTTCCAGCAAAACACAGCTGTTCCTCCTGCTTAAATTTGCTTAATGATATCACATATCTAGCATACATAGTGTCCCATTCAAGACATAGTCTACAACCAGCAGTTATTTCCACAGCTACATTAGGTACTCGTATATCGTTGCTACTGCTGCTGTCGGTTCCATCATTAATCTCCAATAGTGTAAATGCACCACTCATTTTTTTTCTCCACTAATATCCTCTCAAATAAAAACTATTCTCTTTGAATCCAATTCTCTTACTAATATGAATTGTAGTGAAAACTATTCCTTATATTCAAATCCTAATCGCCAATCAAGTTATACACGTTCCTCTTGGCAAAGAGTGTGATGACCTGTAACTACTAGAAAAACCTGATTGGTACGGGGGCGTCGTAGAATTCCATAGAAATTGCTATATGTCCCGTAGAAGTATTTGCTATATGTCCCGTAGAAGTATTTGCTATACGTCCCGTAGAAGTATTTGCTATATGTCCCGTAGAATTCAATAGAAGCATTCTACTACCTATACTTCTAAGCTCTGTGGAACTAGTGAAAGGACAGTTCTCTAGAAGGAATTCAAGAAATGTCAGTAGATCCTTAGTATCTCTTTATTCGTGCTGCGGTTGCAGTAACGTGCTGTTCACTAGAACTGTACCCTAGGCCCGTCAGTTTCTGCATTAGATCACTCACTGAAGCGAGTACTGGCGCAAAATTATGCTTGACTTAACAAAAAAATCTCGTCGTACCTTGATTTATCCTGCTACCATGTCACATGTGTAAGCATCCACGCAGACTGGGGACTATTGGATCCGCTAGATGTCATTCCGTCAGGATAGGTTTTGTCGTCGGCACTGGAACTCCGCGGTGACTAGTCTACCTTGCTTCTCTTACTGAATGTCGAATTAGAACAGGATTATGTTGACGAACCCACGCGCTTGTTGATAACGGCGAGGAATACGGAATAAAGTAATTTCAGTATCTTTCCGTATTTCTTTCTCGAGTTTTTTTTTTTTTGCCTTTTCCGAACCTAGGGTAGCCGAACCTCTATAGATCTCCTGTATTAACATTTGTAAACATTTCCACATGCTTTCTACCCCTACCCTGTATATTTCCATTTTTCCCCTCCCTCCCCCCCCCCATTTCCCCGTTTTATGTTAATCAATTTTTTATATCATTTTAGTTCTCAATTTCGTAATCACCAGATTGGAATACCCCAGAAAATATCTTTCAAACCGCTTTCTACCCCTACCCTGTATTCTTCTCTTTTCTCCCCTCTTTCCCCTGTTCCCCGTTTTCCGTAGTACTCTTTTTCTATACTGAATTTTAGATGTCAATTTCGTAATCAGCGTATGTGAAAACCTCAGAAAACTCACTATAAACTATTTTCTGGGCATGTTCGGCATTTTTCCCATTTTCCCCCGCATTTCCCCCTTTTCCCCTGTTTTTCGGGTACTCGCCCCACTCGGATTTATGGGGACTTTTGGTATGTTGTACAGAATTTTTTTCTGATCATTTTGGTACCATTTTCGTTTATATTGCAATTTTGTCCGGGTTCGACACTTTTTTGAGCTAAAAGTCCTGGACTATATGGTTTTTAAGCCTGTCGTTTAAGAGTCTGCTGCTAGCATTTTGCGACTGAGTATGAATACTATACCGCTTTTCAGCAACTACTTTACAGGTCCAGGGACTGTTCTAGCAGAAAGACTGAACTTCAAATACGAAAAAAATACATACATCGCCAGTGATTAACCGTAACAGTACCCTTACAGTAACCATTTCATTGGCATCGTTTTGGTGTTTTTTCCCACCATAATACAAACGCGGATGAACCATTTTTCTATATTTCCTCTTAGAAACCAATTCCTTAACGGCTGTTACTGGACAATGAAATACAGTACCACTCATGCCTAGGTTTGGAAGTCTTATAACCAAATCAGGGCGGCGAACGTCGTACACACGTATCACGGTAATTATAAAACGTAGACCCCAAATATCGCTATTTTAGACCATTGTGCTTGTGCACTTTTATTGCGCATGTATGGCGTATGTTAGAAACTTTATCACAAGTCCCAAATTCGGACCAGATGGATCGTGAAATGGCCGTTGATTGGTGACAGTGATCACATGACATCACTCTAAATTAATCAAAGGCATTTTCCTCTCATGTAAAATTACGGAGGGGGGAGTGGTGCTTATGCCTTTAATAAAAGCGTCGCTGACAGCCAGTGAAAACCATTTCTTCCCGAGTAAAATCAGTATTCCACGCTACTGCTGGTTCAAATTTGAGACAGATGGTCTGAGTCGTACTAGTACCGCGCTATGAGCCGTACTAGCCGAGTGGTTGTCACGCTAAATTTGAAATTATGTGTCAATAAGTAAAGAGTTCGAGTCCTGGTGTCGCTGATTATTTGGTTTGGAACTGGGGTCAGCGGTGTGACTCTTTAAGTTCAGCCAGAGTCAGTCAAGCTCTAAATTTCTACTTGGAGATATATGGGGGAGAATACAGGAAACGTCGGATGATATCCCCTAACCACGCATTGCACTTTCGGCGAAAGGCAGAGAATCAGAAAATCGGTACCTGCGCTAAGTAGACCATTGGTCAGCATACGAAAAAGTTTTTTAAGTCTCAAAATTGAGCATATGGTTTGAAGTGGAGACAGATGGCCAAAATGACAGCACTGGGAGAGGGAGGATTACGCAGATGAGATCAAGGCCGTACTCAGATGGGGGGGGGGGAGGGTGTTTGAACCCCCTACCCTGAAATGTTTGTCTGGCTCGTAAAAACGTAACAAAAATGGAAATAAACAAATTTTGCATGCGTTTTCTAAGTTTTTTTTGGTGTAAAACCTCCCTCGATTTTTGTTTAGTAAAACCCCCTCCGAAAAAAATCCTGAGTACGGCCCTTGGATGAGATTGACTAGCCACGTTGCCACCCTGGAAGTAATAAGATTTTAGTTGTCAGTTACTTAGTCTGTCGCTCTTAGGAAATGAAAATCTAAGTCTATTCTTTCTTTAAGAAAAATTCCTGCTACTAGATCACACATTTTAATTTCTAACTTAACAAATCTGTTTTAGAGATTTCTCTCCATTTCTGTTTTTGATGAATTCCAGAAGAAAGCTCCAGCCAAATCTTTTTCTTTTGTGAAAACATGATTTGCAAACATATACAACTTGTCTTGATCGTGAGTGAGAAATTTTCCAGTAATAGTTACAAGCAATCCAGTAAGTATGATTACTAGAACAAAAAGCATACTGTATATCTGATACCTGTAATATCTTATGGCAAAAACATGAGTGAAAATTTATACCATCGTCCAACATGTGGCGACCAACTTTTCCTGTTTTGTAAATTGACATTACAATCTGGCTTTTTTTTTTTTTCTTTTTGAAGATAATTGATAATTCTGCTTCTTTTTTCATTGCAACATATCTAGCCCTATACATAGTTACGAAAACTGAGGCGTAATATTTTCTTTCTTTCGCAATTTTTAAGAGAGATTTATCTTATTCGAACCAACGCTACAACATGAGTTAAACAGCTATCCAAGAAGAAAAAACCATATCTGAGAGGGTTGTCAGCTTCGACTTTTTGTAACACCTGTCATTAAGTGGTGGAGTCAGTTTGTAGTCTCGAAAAGTTAGCTGATAAATCTTAGAAGCTTGGACAAAGGTAGCCTTTCGATATTTAAAGAAGAGTCCATTTCAGTTCCTTTGAAAATTTTGCCTGACAATCTGACAACTATCTAGCTAACGAAGAGGCATATATTCGACGTTCGAACCATGTCAAAACTACAATGCAAGCTACGGTTGGTTTGACTGCACACTGCTTCAAGTTTAGTCAACAACCGTAGTTCACTCTAAGAATTAAGTACTGGTCTAAAATATGGGAAACAAGCGAGAATGCGACTCGAGAAAAGTAATGATCAGATAGCCATTACCCGGTAATTACCTTTCTGATGCTGTATAAACAAGGGTTTCTTACTCCGGGAATTATTTAGGTTCCGTATTTCATATATATGCTATGCTTCCCCCCCTACCCCCTAATGTGCAAATATATAGCCCAAATTTTTTCTTAAATTATTATATTTTCATCCTATTTTGTTTTATTTCATTAGCATTAACCAAACTTCACTTCTCGCGTGTTTCCATATTTTAGAACAGTACCAAAAATTCACTCATTCGTCCCCTAAGAGCTCGTCGTTATTTATCAATGCGCAGACAACATTTGCTAATCTTCTTGATATGTTTGTCCAACACAAAGTATAAACACATACACGTTGTATGTGTTTATACTTTGGTCCAACATAATCACCAATGCTATTGATCTGCTTATCGCGCAAGGTGTTAACTGTATGCAATTAGCGAGAAAAAACGTTCAGAATTAACAATTACAAGGCGGCCGCAATTAATCAAAATATATTCTGCTACAAGTGAGCTTAAAAATTTCCTGATTTCCAGCAAAATAGCATATTTTCACCACAAAAACCTGCTCAGCGCAGAAAATATCATTTAAAATAACATGCAAGCTCACTTATCTCCAAGTTTTGCGAAATAATCAAACTTGATATATATGGAAACGTATACAGAACAATTTTGGTACCACGATAATATTCCAATTATACATAAAAAAAAGAAAAGAAAAAACACTGGGAATGCGACACCGTGATAACAAGTGTGCAAAGGACAAACACTAAAGCACTGCCAGAGCCAATCAAGGGCACATTTGTCAAGGCTGAAGGTCGTGAATGCTGACCAAAGACACCGGCACGGACTGGGAGAAGTGACAAAAGGCCAGCTGAGTCAGATCTTTTGCTAATATTATAGGCAGCGTTATAGCGCTGCCTACGTAAAGAACGATGTTGGCACAATGTATTTATTTTTTTGTCGCTAGACCATGGCGCTTTGCATAGAAAGAGTTGTCTTAAAAACTTCGATTGGAAATTGAAAGGGCTATTGTTATTTTTAATTGTCGATTGGAAGTGATTGGAGGGCAACCGCCCGCCCCCCGTACTCATCTTTTCCCCAAGCAAATCCAATCAAAATTCGAGTTTGACAAAACCGAGTCAAACTCAAAATGAGCCGAAATTAACATGAGTTAGGCTCACAACCCTTATGCCTTCTCAAGGCCGGAACATAACTTCCGCTTTACTAAAAAAAAAATACCAATGAATGTGCATTGTCATTTTAATATACTGATATCTACTCCTTAAAGTCTTAATAATTTGCATTTTATTAAAATTAAAAGTGAAAACATTTAAAATGTATTTTTTTCAGTAAAGTTTAATTTATGTTATGGCCTTGGGAAGGCATAAGGTCCTGCTCATGTTAATTTCTGCTCGTTTTGTGTTTGACTCGGTTATGTATTGTAATTTCTGTTCGTTCTGGGTTCCATTGTTTATTGATGCTGATTTGTGGTAGTTTTACGCATGGAAGATTATTTGATTTTATTTTTGCTCATTTTTGGTTTAATGGAGTTCTTTACTTTTGTTTGAAAAATGTATTTTGTGGAAAAAGTTTTTAAATTTATAAAATAAAAAACAAGCTTTTTCAACTGAAAGTAAGGAGCAGCATCAAAACTTAAAACGAGCAAAAATATTCCGTATATGAAAGGGGCTTCTTCCTCCTCAATACCCCACTCTTCATGCTAATTTTTTCTTTTACTAATTTAAAAAGCCTCTTATTCCAATTAAACGGCCCAGGAGTCGTTCTGAAAGAATAGTGACAAGAATCCAAACTTTAGTGTAAACAGCGGGGTATTGAGGAGGGGGCAACACCTTTCATATACGGAATAATTTTTGTTCGTCTTAAGATTCAATGTTGCTTATTACTTGCAGTTGAAAAACTTGCTTTGATTTTTTTTTTATTCAATTTTTGATCGTTTTTAAATAATGGCGGAAATTCCGCCTTCCCCAAATCGGGGGAAAAAACTAAAAACTCTTCTATGGATAGTTTCCTCCATGGATAGTTTCCTCCAGGGTAAGGTACGTCCCCATGTATTATTCCTAGCTTGGAAATCCGATCCCCCCAAAAAAATGTTTTTATGCTTCCCAATAATAAATATCATGTGTAAAGCAAAGAGCAAATGTCATAAATTGAAGCCCTTCCTCCAGGGGCTGTGGGGGGGTGTCATGTAATCCCCAAAGGCACGGTTATAGGACCTTTCAACTATGCTGAACAAAATGGCTACCTCAAAATCTTGATCAGATGACTATAGAGTAAAAGGGTGTGGGAGGGGGACTATTTGCCCTCCAGTGTTTTTGGTCACTTAAAAAGGGCACTAGAACTTTTAATTTCCGTTCAAATGAACCCTTTCCTTATCTTCTTGGACCAGTAGTTCGATACGATCACCCCTAGGAAGAAAAAAAAATAAATAAACACGCATCTGTATCTGCCAAAAAACATGATCTGTGTCTGCCAAAAAACACAAAATTCCACATTTTCGTAGATGGGAACTTCAAACCTCTACAGCATGGGCGCCCATATGGGGGGGCAGGGGGGCTCTTGCCCCCCTGGCTGAATGATGCTGCCTTATTTTTATATTTTTGTTCTGAGATTTCTATTATATAGCATTAAAAGTAGCAATTAGACGCAGTTTGCCCCCCCCTGGAATTCAGCTTATGGGCGCCCATGCTCTACAGTAGGGTTTTTTGATACGATAAATTTGATGGTGTGATTTTTCATGAGATTACTTGAATTTTGGTGGATATTTTCCCTTTTCTAAAATCAGACAAATATTCTCAGGCTCGTAGCTTTTGCTTAGCAGTATTAAACTTATTGAATATTATATATTTATAATCAGCATGAAAATTCAATTTTTTTATGTGTCTATTGTTATCAAAATTCTGTTTTTTAGAGTTTCGGTTGCCATTGGGTCGAGTCGCTCCTTACTTACAGCTCGTTAACACGAACTGTTTGATTAGTTCGTAGTCAAAGTATAAATGCTTAGCACGTAATTCCTGGGAAAGAACCTGTCAGAGTTTTGAACCCACTATATTTTTTTTTGCCAGAGTGTCATGCTCTGTTTTCTTACATAATCTCATAGCATATTTATACAAGAAGGCTTCAAGAATTTCTATTTGAATGTCAGTCAGATTTCACATGACAATTTTTCTTGGTCATTTTGATCCCAAAAAAATGTATCCTGCTGTGTCAGTACTTATCTTTCAGCCATGAATGAAATTAAATTCTTTTTTCCAGTAAAAACAGGATAAGAAACAAAGGTCACAAGTCGGAGACATCAGGGCCCAATTCTGCCAAGAATACTTTTTTAATTTTTCTGAGCTTCTTGGCGCTTCTTATTCGAATTTGAAAATATATTTGTTATTTTTGTTACCCCCCCCCAATAAAAAAATCCTGTGTCCGTGCCGAAAAGAAGCATTGGAGTTCCAAATACACTCTGATAATCATGGTTGCATTGGTAGCTGCAACCTTATTAAGAGCGAACCACAGCCCATAGTAACCAAAAGTTAAAAAACGCGTTCTGAAAAAAAACTACATAGTGAAAGAAATTGCCATCTGACACTGATTCAGGAATGGTAACTATTATTTCGGTTCGTTTAAAAGTAAAAGTTTATTGTGAAATGAAATTTATGGTGATTTCGAAAAAACCTGAAACCCCTCGAAAATGGCATCAGATCAAAATCAAAATGACTGGAACCAGCACGGTCGAAAACCTCTTGCAGGGAAATTACACTCTCCCTCCTTGAAGAACAAGGAAAATCACTTTTTTGCATGGGTACCACTGATCAGTCTCCTGTTTTTTTTTTTTTGTTTTTTTTTTTCAACAGACCTAGCGGGTGACCAGAACATCATAGGGAAATGTTTAATGACTCATTAGAAAAGAAGTTAAATTTGCTAGTGCCTTTTTTAAGTTCCCGAAAAGATTGGAGGTCAACCAGCCCCGCCCCCTATAGGCCCCCTCCCCCAAAGTCGTCTTATAAAAATTTCAAGATTGCCATTTTGTTTAAAATAGTTCAAAGGTCCAAAGGTCCAATGAATATGGTTTTGATGATGATATGACACTCCATAGTCCCTGGGGAAGGGCTGTACGTGGTACCGGGCGCATTGGTATTGCACGTATCGGTAGCGAACCACAGCCCATAGTAACCAAAAGTTAAAAAACGCGTTATGAAAAAAAACTGCATAGTGAAAAACAATTCCATCTGACACTGACTCAGGAATGGTAACTATTATTTCGGTTCGTCTTAAAAGTAAAAGTTTATTGCGAAAAGAAATTCATGGTGATTTCGAAAAAAAAGTCTGAAACCCCTCGAAAATGGCGTCAGATCAAAATGTCTACCATTGGAATCGGCATCGTTGAAAACCTTGTACAGGGAAATTATAGTCCCCCTCCTTGAACAACAAGGAAAATCAGTTTTTCGCATCGACAGCAGTGATCTATCTCCCGTTTTTTTTATAGTTTTTTTTCAGCAGGCCTAGTGGGCTACTAGAACATCATAGAGAGATGCTTAATGACTCATTCAAAAGCTATTTCTTATATCTACGTGCTTTTTATAAATTCCATCATCTGAAAGTGCCTGTGCAAGTGCGTGCTATAAAAGATATGAGCAATATCTTTTATATGAGCTACTAAAATTTTGTCTAAGATACAGGCGATACCAAAACGCCCAATAACAATACGCCCATACCGATACGCGAGATATCGATACGTCCGATACCAATACAGCGTATAGCCCTTTCCCCAGGGACTATGGAGGGTCATATCATCACTAAGACCATAGATATTGGACCTTTGACCCTTTTGAATGAGCTGTTACATATATATCTATGATGCTCTGGCCACCCCCTAGCCCTGCTAGAAAAAAAAGAAAAAAGAGAGACACATCAGTGTTACCGACGCAAAAAAAAGCGATTTTCTTTGTTGTTCAAGGAGGGGGGGGCTTTAATTTCCCTGAATGAGGTTTTCCACCATGCTGATTCCAAAGGTAAATTTTTATTTTGATTTGACGCCATTTTCGAGGGGCTTCAGGTTTTTTTCGAAATCACCATAAATTTCTTTTCGCAATAAACTTTTACTTTTAAGACAAACCGTAATAATAGTTAACATTCCTGAGTCAGTGTCAGATGGGAATTTTTTTTTGATTAGGCAATTTTTTTTCAAACCGCGTTTCTTGACTTTTGGTTACTATGGGCTGTTGTTCGCTCTTTACTAGGTTGCAGCTGCCGCTGCAACCATGACGAAAAGGGAGACATGCACTTAAAATGGATTAATTTTGAATTCGCTCAGAATAGTTTTGATAGAAGAGGATTGATTATCTTATCTATAGATATAGTTTTATAGCACAGTTCCATATTTTTAAAGCCCAGTTTCGTGGATATTTTTAAAGCACAGTTTTATATTTTAAAGCATAGTTAAGCCATCAAAATGTTCCTGGTGATGAAATGTAAGTAAGGAGCGACCCGGTTCAATAGTAACCGAAACTCTAAAAAAACGGAATTTTGATGCCAATAGATACATCAAAAGAATTGCATTTTTATGATGATTTCAAATATATAAGTTTCATCAAGTTTAGTCGTACCCATCTAAAATTACGTGCCTGAGAAAATTTACATTTTTTCGAAAAAGGGAGAAACACCCCCTAAAAGTCATAGAACATTAATGAAACTCACACCATCAGATTCAGAGTATCAGAGAACCCTACTGTAGTGGTTTCAAGCTCCTATATTGGAATTTATTTTTTTGCCAGAAGAAAGAT
>JAQQPU010013746.1:0-12401 GCA_029168905.1 Artemia sp. Kazakhstan ARC1039 | reverse complement strand
TTTTTTTTTTTTTTTTTTTTTTTTTTTTTTTTTTTTTTTTTTTTTTAGGGGTCAACGTATTGACTTAGTGTGGTCCTGTAATATCGCGGGAGGGCTCATTCTAACGGAAATTAAAAGTTCTAATGCCCTTTTTAAGTGACCAAAAAATGGAGGGCAACTAGGCCCCTTACCACGCTAATTTTTTCCCAAAGTCACCCGATCAAAATTTTAAGATATTCATTTTGTTCAGCATGGTCAAAAAATATAATAACTATGTCTTTGAGGATGACTTAATCCCCCACATTTCCCGCGGGAAGGGCTGCAAGTTATGAACTTTGCCCAATGTTTACAAATAGTATTGGTTATTAGGAAGCATACAGACGTTTTCAGAAGGATTTCTTCTGGTAGTGAGGGGGGGTCGGGGTCACGTCGGAGGATATTTCTATGGAGGAAGTTTTCATGGGGGAAGGGACATTGCTATGAAGAAAGCGCTGGATTTTCCAGCATTATTTAAAAAACGATCAGAAATTAAATAAATCAAAAAGTTTTTTTTTAACAGAAAGTAAGGAGTGACATTAAAACTTAAAACGAACAGAAATTATTCCGTATATGAAAGGGGCTGCCCCCTCCTCAACGTCTCGCTCTTTACGCTAAAGTTTTTATTGTTTTAAAAATAGAGTCGTGAGAAAGAGTCAAACTTTAGCGTAAAGAGCGAGGCTTTGTGGAGGGGACAGCCCCTTTCATATACGGAATAATTTCTATTCATTTTAAGTTTTAATGTCGCTCCTTACTTGCAGTTAAAAAAAACCTTCTTTTTTGTTATTTAATCTACTACAGAACTGCTGATGGCGTGGTCTTAGTCAGTTGCCAGAATTCAAAGAATTTGTTTTGTGGTGTGATAATTGCTTGGCCCAAAACAAAAATTTAGTGCTCTTGTTTGCAAAGTGAATCTGAGTAGGGGACCATCAGTTTGAAGTACCTTACCAAAAGTCACATACATATGACGGCGGACGGTACCCCTGGTTGCATTGAAAAGAAGATGAGAAGTCATGATTGTGTCATGGATTTGAGGGATCTAGTAACCCTTATGCGAAATTGCAGTAAAAAACAATCATGTGAAGGTTCTGGACACAACAATTTTTTTTGAGAAGTGAGAAGTCAACTAAAAAGGGCAGCAAAAAGGATTTGGTCATACTGAAGAGAATTGTACAGGCTACTTATCAAAAGGGTCTGAAAGACATGCTCTACAACTGCAAATACGATTTCTACGACACTTAACAACGTTTTGATCTCTTCAAACAGAAAGCAAAACAAATAAAAGCTTTGCCAGGGAACGTCAAGGGTCCAAGAGGGATTTCAAAAGAAAAAAAAATAGGACTTCTGAAACTATTCCCACATCTCCCAACTAGTTGGGAAATATTCCCAACTGTCTCCGATGAGCGGAAAAAAGCATTTTCGGGCTTGAATTGCCAGTGAATGAATGGTCACCTGATCTAACAAAGTGGTTTGAAGGATGCTAAAGGGGTTATATTTAAACAACCACCAAATTACCTACTTTATTATTCATTTCTTCTTGTAGATTTGAGTAAAAGTAGCATAAATAGAATTTTGTGCTAATCAGAACTTTTTTTTCGTTCTGAAATACGACCAAGCGTAAACTTGTTTTAGTCACTAGTTAAATATCATTATCCAGGTGTGTCTTATTCAGGCAAATTATTCAGTGCCCCATACAGATTGTGTTACTTATTTTGTTCATTATATATTACTTTTGTATTATTCTAAGTCCTTTCAAGAAGTTGTGCCAATGACGTGTGCCTAAATTTTTACTTTTGCATTATTTCAATTAAAACAAATATATTATCTGAAATCCTTGAGTACTAAAAGAGAAAGAAGAGAGACTACGAATAGGTAGAGTCAGTAGAGGGATCTCAAGGAAAGATGGTCTCAAGGAAATTCGATACCAACATGGTACGCCCAATCCAATAGAATAAACAAAATGCCCATATTCCGGCAGGTCCTCCTAATTGATTTTAGAGTGAAACAAGGGGAAGAAAAAAGGAAGCTAGTGCGAAAAGTAGGACTGGATAAAGTCTCTTGCATTTCAACGAAGCGATGGTCGAAGGAAAATTACATATCAAAATGAATCTTGTGCGAACGAAATGACCAGATTCTTTCTGGTCGTGTTACAATTCAGACTGACAGGAGAAGATTATCTTATGGATATGTAACATGGGGACCTGGCGTTTGTCTCCCTTTTTTACCTAGGAAAAAGGAGACATATGCCATAAAATTGAACAATTTGAATTCGCTCAGAATACTTGAATTTTATTTATACCACTGAAAAGAGCGTAAAAAGTTGGCTAAGAATAAGTTCCCTTTATCTCCATTAGCCTTATCCTTCTGAGCGGCCACAGCCGGCAAACTTTTTTTGCTTTTTGGCTCTCCTAAAAAGTTACAAAAACAGTACATGCCGCACTTTTAACAGCCGACTTGCTGTCTTAGATTCTATACTAATCTAAGTGGCAGCCGACTTGCTGCCACTCACTGTAAAATGTATTGAATTTCATATAATGTTTGTCTGTGGTCCCACCCCAATCTTCTTTTTCCCTGTTTTGGGCAGAGTTTGGCTCCACCCCAATCTTCTTTTTCCCTGTTTTTGGCAGAGTTTGGCTCCACCCCAATCTTCTTTTTCCCTGTTATTAGCAAAGTTTGGCTCCACCCCAATCTTCTTTTCCCCTGTTTTTGGTAGAGTTTGGCTCCACCCCAATCTTCTTTTTCCCTGTTATTAGCAGAGTTTGGCTCCACCCCAATCTTTTTTTCCCTGTTTTTGGCAGAGTTTGGCTCCACCCCAATCTTCTTTTTCCCTGTTTTTGGCAGAGTTTGGCTCCACCCCAATCTTCTTTTTCCCTTTTTTGGGCAGAGTTTGGCTCCACCCCAATCTTCTTTTCCCTGTTTTTGGCAGAGTTTGGCTCCATCCCAATCTTCTTTTTCCCTGTTTTTGGCAGAGTTTGGCTCCACCCCAATCTTCTTTTTCCTTGTTTTTGGCAGAGTTTGGCTCCACCCCAATCTTCTTTTCCCCTGTTTTTGGCAGAGATGCACGATTTTTAAGGTATAAACCAAAGTTTAGAATTGTAAAACTTGCAGTATTTTAATATATGTTTGAATTTTGCAATAAATATGCAAAATACTTTCGTTTTCGAGGTTACGCATTACTATGTCAACCATTTACAAGGCGGCCCTTTTGAAGGTTACAGAACCCGAGATTACGGGAATTTAAGGAATAGAATATGATTCAACTAAAGTTAGTTACCTACCCGTATATTCAGTAAACACATCTTTGTTGAGGATTTTAATTGAGCCTCGTAAGCTTTTCATTCTTCTTTCCTTTTTCCTAATCCTTGGCTGTCTTAATTTTTTTCCCACTACATTAAGTGAAGTGAGCCGTATCCAGGATTTTGTTCAGGGGGGGGGAGGGGGTACAAAAGAAAACTTTAAAAAATCATACCAAACTTTTGTTTATTTGCATTTCGTTACGGTTTCACGAGTCAGATGAACATTTCGAGTGGGGGTTGTTCAAACTCCCTAAACACCCTGGATATGGCCTTGAGTGAAGTATATGAAGTGGTAGAGTATAGTCTGAAAATGCTTTCCCGGGGGTATCATCCCCTGGTGGCACCCATGTTACTTCACCATTTGGTTACTCAATAACCGAGGGGTAACCCACTTTCAGAGATCATTGGCACCAGTAATCACCGTGGAATAACAACAGAATTCAGCCAGTCAGTGTTTCAAGTAAATGATTGCCAAGAAAAGTGCTATATCAACAATAAAGAGATCCAGGGGGATCCAGAGGGAGGGGGAGCCCCCTAACGTCGTCTAAAGTAGTGATTTACTTAATTAACGCAAGTTTGCGTTAATTAAACTTGCTCCTAACGCAAGTTTATCGGATCAACCTATTTTGCCCCCCCCTAAAAAAGTCCTGGATCCACCCCTGAAAGAGTTCCGATAACAGTTGTATTACTCAATCCTTAATGCTGTTGAAATTACAAGCTATTAACCTACCAAGGACAGTGACACTGGAACCATTCGTGGAAGATTTGGAAGAATTCATGACTAATTATGATCTCATTAGCTGATGTGAGATCTAATCAACTGATGTGAAATCTAAAAATATCATGTCTCAACTAACAAAAAAAGAAAGGAGAGGTGTAACTGAGGGAAAACCAACTTTCAGAAATCACAAACACCTTTTTAACAGAAATGCCATCGCCACAGAGCTTTGCAACACGCGTGGCGTTCTGAAATGTGCACGAGATGGTGGAAAGTGGGTGCCCCTCGTCAAGAACCGTAACGAAGTGGTAGCATTATTCTACGCCTCTTTACGAAAATTGTGATCAGCACACTTCATATATCAATGAAGTGTGACTTCCTATTTTAATCATTCAGAATAATAATAATTTTGTTATTTTATTATTAATAAAAATAATTTTACTATTAGTAATTATATTATCAGAATAATAATAAAAACAACTTAAACAGGACTTTAAGCAAGTGAAGTTATAAAAGAAAATGTGAACGTCAGCCGAACGAGCAAAACTAGTGTGATGTGAAATGAAGGCCTATAAAAGTATTTGAAATATAAAAAGGGGAAAATCAAGAAAATAAAATAAGAACAACGAAAAGTTAAAGGGAAAGAATCTTAAAAATAAAAATGGCCCGAAGATGGAAATCTAAAGTAACAAATTTAAATATGCAATAGAATTACATGTATCTATCGTAACCCAATTATTACAGCTTAACTAATTTTGACGCTCTTTGTTGGCAGTTAGTCTAATTGGCCATTATGTCATTATGACATTAAATGTCGGTATCAGCAATTATGAAAGAAAGATCAACTTAGGTTTTACTTATCAGATACATTTTGCATCAGAAATCAGGGACAGAGTTGCCACCCCTACTGATTTGTTACTATTTCTAGCGATTTTTTCTAGCTAGTGATTTATAGTGATTTTCGTTCTAAAACTAGTGATTTTTTCCTAAATCTAGTGATTTTTCACGATATAGCAGGTAGGTTCATGATTCAATCGAATAAATCATAGAAGGGAATGGTCTAAAGATTTTAATTTCTACTTCTAATATCTAATCAAAACTTCAATATTCTCCAAATTCTCTTATTTGTAATTGAAACACCTAATACACGCAGATAACGTCCTATTCTTTAAGTTTTTGGATGTATGTGCTAATATATCAAACAATTTGTGGTAACGAACTGTAAGAATGGAGCTACAAGACTCAATAGTAACCGAAATTCTAAAAACGGAATTTTGATATCAATCAATATATCATCGGCTTATTAAGTTGATTCCAAATGCATAATTCGAAATTTGCCTGATTTTTGAAAGAGGGAGGAAACGCCCAATATAAGTGAAAGAATTTTAAATAAACTCAAACCATTAGATTTGGCATTGTAGAGGTTTCCAGCCCCTATCTGCAAAAGTGTTGAATTTTGTATTAATTGCCAGAAGAAAAATCACGGCTGCGTGTTAATTTCCTTTTTTCCCCAGGGATGATCGTATCGAACCAACAGTTGTAGAACATAGGGAAAGGGCTCATTTGAACGAAGATTAAAATTTCTGGTGTCCCTTTTATTTGACCAAAAAGATCGGACGGCTACTAGCCCCCCTGTCACGTCCCCTTTCCCCAAAAAATTGTTCGATCAAAAGTTTGAGATGACCATTTTGTTTAGCATAGTTGAAAGGTTCCAAAACTATACCTTTAGTTTTAACAAGACCCACGCGGCCCCTGAGGATAGGTTTTGGGATGAATTTATGCTAAGGATAATTTGCTAATGATAATAAGGATAATGTACGATCTATGAAAACCAGTTTAATTGCCACAAAGACAAATAATGGGTGACAGAATGGATTGGACTTGTATAACTTGGGCTATATATTTGCACATTAGGGGGGGGGGGGGGGGTAAGGTTAAGTTACTTTGCCCCCACACCTCTCTAATGTGTAACTACATAGCCCAAATTATATTGTTATATAAACTAAAGTACTGTATTTTCATCATATTTTGGCATATTTCATTAGGATTAACATAACTTTAATTCTTGGGTGTGTTCCGTATAAATAACAAATGCCTCTTTTTTTTAAGAAGCAATAAGGCGGATGCTTATCGAAATTTGTGAAGAGCGAGACACATTTTTCCATGGAATTATGGAAAGACCATTTTCAAAATTGTCACTGGTGTTCCAGTAATTATACTAGCTCAATTAGAGTAAAAAGAAAAACAGTCTCTATATTTTTTGGGAAAAAACTGGGCTTTGTGATCGACAAGGAAAAAAAAAAAAAGCAAATATTTCGATTAGATCAACGATGAGTGATCGTATTATAAGCCAAGGGTACCAATTCGGGAACAGGGAGGAAGCAAGGATTTTCTTCAATTTTCTGCATAAATATGCAAAAAGGCATTTCTCAAAATTTCAAGGGTATTTTTCGCTTGAAAAAAACAGCATCAAACTAAAGGTATTTTTCCACATCTAGGGGGTAATTTTACCCCCTCCCTGTTGGTGTGCCTGTATAGAACATGGTAAAGAAACAAAACAATTATTAATTACAATGATAAAGAGTATTATAATTCTAGTGATTTCTGGTCAATGATCTAGTGATTTATGTGCTTATTTAGTGATTTCTGGTCAATGATCTAGTGATTTATGTGCTTATTTAGTGATTTTCTTCAAGAATCTTTTTTTTTCTCACCGGATGGCAACCCTACTCAGGCAGCTCGTTTTTTACAAAATTTCAAAAAAATGTGGTTACAATTCTTAAATAAATTCAAATCTTTCATGTTTCTCATGGAATATTGTAGAAAAAAAGAAGTTGCCCAAGTTTCAACACCGAAGGCCTTCGGAGTTTTATTCGACCATAGACTTTTGTTCTCTCCCCAAAATCCTGTGCTCTCCCCCAGGGAATCTGGATAGCATATGCAAAATTCTTAAATTCATGTATTCAGATTTGAAATGCACTTGTTTGAACCCCTCCACTTCTTTGTTAGTGGTCAGTCCTGATTACACCTAACTATAATTTCAAACATGATTAACAAGGTATTTTAGCAAACATTTTGCCTTTTAGTCTTAACTATCGGTCTAGGATGTCATTAGAGGAAAAAAAAAAAAAAAAATCAACTATCGCATGCCAAGTTAATTAACTGGTTAACCTTGACATTGAAACATTTATTAAGAACTGGTTTTGCTGGCGAGTTGAATTTCCTGCATAAGAACAAATAATTATACTTCTAGGCAATGATGCAATAATCAAAGGATTTTTGAAAGTCATTGCTGTCGTTTGAAAAAAAGGGGGAAAACTCCTATACAAAATACTTAGATGGGAACTAGGTAGCAGCCCCACTGAATTTCTTGGATGAAAAGAAAACCTTGAAATGGTTATTATGACAAGGAAGAGGAAGGGTACAGATTCTATAACACATACATAGCTTTCCTTAGCAGTTTTTTTCCTCCTTGAGTGTTACTCATACCGGCAAATACCCCTAGAACGCTCCAAAAAGTCCCTTCAGAAAAATTTAAAAAATGTCATACATTTTACTTCGTTCAGGCTCGAGAGCACCATCAGAATTTTTCCGGGGAAAGGATTATAATTGATCAGAATTTAAACGAAAGTATTGTAAATATATAATAAAAATGTTAGATAATACCTAACCTAAATACCAACTAAATATTTAATTAAAATATAGCTACAATGCAGTTTCCCATCGAGCCGAAGCTAATTGTCTGGTATAAAGACATTGGAAATCGGTTACTGTCTCTTGTTCGCGATACAAATTCTCAGTATGTACAATTGACATTATAATATACAATAAATGTATAAATAATGTAAATGTAATGTATAAAATGTAAAAA
Source organism: Artemia sp. Kazakhstan ARC1039 (assembly GCA_029168905.1). Classification (NCBI taxonomy): domain Eukaryota; kingdom Metazoa; phylum Arthropoda; class Branchiopoda; order Anostraca; family Artemiidae; genus Artemia; species Artemia sp. Kazakhstan ARC1039. Next base: position 4,501 of record JAQQPU010013746.1, on the reverse strand, counting down.
ACATTTATGATATTATAAATGTAATAAATAATATTATAATAAAAATGTTAGGTAATACCTAACCAAAATACCAACTAAATATTCAATTAAAATATAGCTACAATGTAGTTTCCCAGCGAGCCGAAGCTAATTGTCTGGTTTAAAGACATTGAAAACCGGTTACTGTCTCTTGTTCGCGATACAAATTCTAGAGTGTGTACTAGCTAACAAGGAAGTACCGAAAATTTTTCTAGACCATTTAGAGATCGAATCAGTGGCAGATTTATCGTTCAGTGAACGATGTCTCTAAAATCAGCAAAAATACATCGTTCTTAGATATGAAACGATTTTCACCAGCGGCATCTGGATGTATAAAAGAAAGACTTGTTCAAAAGAAAATAGGTGTCTTACCAAATATCCTAATAGAGACGTCAAGATTCCCAGTTAGAAAATAACAAAATATTGTGACAGGGTGAGACTAAACGCAAAAACTCACTTACCGAATAGAATCGGAACTTGCTGCTATTGGACTTCGAAAACCACAAACCAAATCCTGATAGGAATCTTTTCCAAAATTGAAAGTGAAGCATGAAGTTTAGAGAGTCCAATATCTGCAATAATGCTTAACAAATAGTTCGAAAAAGCGAAAATATTGTCATTAGCAGTGTAGCAAAATATATAGGACACAAATTGTTTTTTCAAACTTCGTTTTAGCTGTTTAAATCCAACTTTTCTTTTCTTTCTTTTACTATGTAGTAAAACATAGCAAAAGAAGCATTTCTTTTACTAAGTAGAACGAACTGATTCTTTAATAAAATTTTGCACCGGTAGATTAAAAAACAGGTGGCTTGGAACAAAAATAAAACTAAACAGATGGCCTTACAAAATCAACGACAATCTGGTTCTGGCTCTTAAATTGCGGTTTTAATTTTGAGCGTAAGCTAGAAAATGCCAAAAAAATATTGTCATAACACTATTTACCTGGTCTGAAATGGGGCTTGATAGGTTTTGTTCTGCTGCTCTATAAGTTCTTTAACGACTCACGAGGATGGTATAAAAGAATTGAAATTATCAAAGCACTAAGAGGATTTTTATAGTTTTGCAGGTCACCTTTTTTCTAATTCCATGAACGATATTAAATGTTCTTCATTCATTGGAGAACTATTCATTCTGCCAAATATTGTATGTTACAGAACATCAGTCGGAAATAGCTGACTCGAATAGGACTTCTAGGGTTTTGGCTGCTGTGGAGTCACACCCCAGGCTCAAGATTTTTTTCAAGAAGTCTCCAAGCGTATGGAATGCCCCTCTTGCAGGGGCGGATCCAGGATTTTTTTTTTAGGGGGAGCGCAAAATAGCTTGATCCGATAAACTTGCGTCAGGAGCAAGTTTAATTAACGCAAACTTGCGTTAATTAAGTAAATGACACTACTTTAGACTACGTTAGGGGGGGGCCTCACCCTTCCCCTGGATCCGCCACTGCTCCCTTGCATAGCATATACGTTTTAATCTGCTTGCTAGCCTCCTCAATGGGTTGGAGGCAAGGGGAGGGATGTGGATGATTTTTAGATCGTCAATAGAGCTGAGCAACAGTTAAAAATGCTCACATTATCTCATGACCTTCGCTTTTGTTCTTTTCAGTGTTTGACAATCCACAAATTGAACAATTTGTAACTTCTTTGAGATTTTCTTTCTAATGTCCTCTACCAGCGTGTAATTTAGCTTCCGAGTATATTATTGCCTTGCCGTTTTCTCGTGGTTTTGGGCGATATCACCCCAGAACCTTTTTCTGTCAGCCTTCATGGACTTACGATGTTGTTTCTTTAATTTGTTTAATCGGATGGAATTTCAATTTGTGTGTAGCTCTTTTCAGATTCAATAATTTCATAGGTTTCACCTTTTTGATCGAAATTCCACAAAGCTACTACTTCACCTGCTGCAGCATTAACTTTGGAGTATATTTAGTCCACTTTTCCACAGTGACTTCCTGATGATGTTTTGATTGGTTATGGGTCTCTGTCATCCTGAGGAGGATTAAATGATATTTCAGCTTTCTGTGCAATTTTGTTCTCACTTTATGGAGACAATGTTTCACTTTGACAAGACGTCTGATGGGCTTCATTGTCATTTTAGAACTAGGACAGAGCTTTAATTTTGTCTTGAGTGGAAAATGATCAGATATATTTTTGTACCTCTGTCAGTACCCAAATAAGCTCTTTAGCCCTGAATGAATTTTTATCTTCTTGGTATTAGAAGTAATAGGATGGTAATAGGAATAGGAACGTATTAGGAAGTCAATCTGTGATTGGTTCTTTCCGCTCCTTGACCTTCAAGTGCAGGAATGACAGTATTTTTTTTACAAGTGGCAGTTGCTGTAAAGATGATTTTGCACTTGGTAAACATAATGAGTCGTGTACCACAGGCATGCTTGTTCCCTTTGCAGCAGAACCAAGTGGTCTATTACTTTGTATGACTTCATTCCAATATATACGTTTAACATGTTTCGATTGTTAATGGTAACCACCATGGAGTCACTCAGTTTAGATTCCAAAACAAATGAGTGTCAAAGTCATAACGATTAAATTCTCCAGCCATGAAAGCTATGTTGTAGGGCTCTCTATTGAACGCATATTAGAGCAGCCAGGGTTTGGGCTCTTGTCTTCTTCTTGAAATAATGTTGGCTAGCCCATGTTTTGACAAATTCTTCACTTTCATCATATCACCTTTACTGGAATTGCATTGAACAATACTGTATATCTGCTATTTTGTTTGTCACTGTTATTTTGACCCAACTCTCACGGCACAATCAGAAAGCTGATAATTTCAACAGCATCTTCATCATGTAATTTAAGTCAATCTCTCCACAGTTACGTTATCTGGGATATTCCTATTGTTCCACTGCTTAGATGTAATACCATGAGCCTACTCTTTACAAAGGTAGATGTGTCACAAGTCACAGGGAATGCCACTGTCAAAAAGATCCGCGGGTTCAGTTTCTATCGAGGGGTGGACAAAGATGTTATTTGAGGGGGGGGGGCACGAACAAAACATAGGTGCCATCAGTATTTTTTGCTGAAAAAGAAAAAACACATCGGAAGAGCAAAAATAGAAAACTGATTAGAAATATTAAAAATATTGCTAAAAGATAAACTGAAAAAATTAAGACAAAATATTTCAAAATACCAGGTTTTCTGGTGAAAATATTACGTATGTGAACATACATTTTCTGGTGAAAATACGAGGAAATGTTATTTTCCAATGAAAATAACAAGACTATTTTTCCGAAATCTTGGAGGACAAAATATGCCTAGATTGCCCCCTCCATTTAGAACCCCCTTTTCTATGTCTATTATCTAGCAATATATATTAACTATATATTTCTAAATTGTAGCTTTATATTTCAAAGAAGTTTTTTCCCACTCTTTCTACCTCGTGCTGAGGATCAATTGTTCCTGACACTTCCACCCCTAAGATAGTTCACATCTGAGGGGAATTCAAGTAGGTACGCTCGTAGGGAGGGGTAGACACCCCTAGCTTGGAATATTAAATGTTTTCAATATCTGGGCACTTCTGATTCAAATTATCATTAGACTACTTTCCATTTTTGCCCCCTCTCCCCCTGGAAAACCTTCCTATGTGGGTGCCTGCTTCAGAACATAAGCAATATCTTCCCATCCCCTCGACGTTCGTTGTAGGTTCTCTATATTCCTTGTTCACGAGTAAAACTAGTTATAGACATGTAAATTATTTATAGCCTAATCTTCTTTTTATTCCAGGTCTGGGTCAGAATGAAACTGTTAGTCTTGCTATCTCTAGTAAGTATTAGTTTTAAGTTTATTACGCAAAAAGATATAAGATAGTGTAAAAAAGCCCCTGCAATACAAAAATGGAGAACTTGGTCAACAGAATACGACCATTTCAAAGATGGAACAAAAATGTCGATATTTTATGTCTGAAGTGGCCTAAAAATGGTACTGGAGCAATCAGTATCAGAGGCTGGACCAAAAGTGTGAAATTCCATATATCACACAGACACTCATACCATTTACCAATTCCAGTCGAATTTGCATTTTACGACCGTCCTCCCCTACCTAATGGTGCAAAATATAAGCTTAAGCTAAATTAAGTTTTCTTAAAGATGTTATTTTTTCCAGAAAATACAACTCCATATCTAATCCTAGGCTGTGTCAACAAGGTTGCTGATGTTGTTTTCTGCTTTTGGGATGGATTTTGTTTTGAATTTTCGAACAATTTTTGAAACCTATAATGTAAACCCACAAACTAGCGATGTTTCGCACGTAGCTTCAGGTGTTTGTTGAACTGGAAGTCATTGTGAAATCACTTTAAAAAGAATTTTCTCGAATGTGATAAAATAAGAAATTTAATATCATAGAGTTTACTTAAGAATAAGAGATAAACAACATTGGGTTAATCTTTAGTATAGGACAGAAACCAGATAGAAAATTCTAATTGTATTCTAATTGTATAATATTCTAATTGCATCCCAGTCCCCCTCTAATGC
>JAQQPU010013744.1:1117-23796 GCA_029168905.1 Artemia sp. Kazakhstan ARC1039 | reverse complement strand
TGTGCCCTCCTCAACGTCTCGCTCTTTACGCTAAAGTTTTTATTGTTTAAAAAAAAGAGTTGTGAGAAAGTCAAACTTTAGCGTAAAGAGCGAGGCGTTGAGGAGGGCACAGCCCCTTTCATATACGGAATAATTTCTGTTCGTTTTAAGTTTTAATGTCGCTCCTTACTTTCAGTTCAAAAACCTTTTTTTTTATTTAAAGGTTGCGAAAGTGGAGGGTTTGGGGTGCGGCAGCCCCCCAACTGTACCTCCTAATCCCTGTACGTTTTAAGGTTCGAACTTGTGACTCAGCCTCTTTAACTCTTTAGAAAACGTAGTTTTTTTCAAATAATTTCATTAAGGGTCTCCTAGAAGGGTCGTGATTCTACCTGGTTGATAACAAATTAGGCTATATGAAAACTTTGTGTGGAGTTATAGCCTAGTAAAGTATTGCTGGAACAAAGGCAGTCACGCACCCTGTTTGAATGAGTCACCCTTAGGTTTATGTGAAATTCCCAGTAAGATTCTGGAAAACTTTTATAAAACTAATACAAACTTAACCTAGACTAGTCTATAGTGGAGGGGTTATATTGGGTAAAACCTCCCAGTGCTTGGCTAATGCATAATCTTTGACAAGTAGGCTATCCTGATCAAAATACACTCCTCCTAAAAATTTAAAACAGGCTCCCAATCTTGGGCACAATGTATAAGTTTAGGCTGTAGGTATTGGTGGTAAATATGCAGGTGGCACAATAATTTAGCTAAGATGAAAGCAAATACATCATTTGATGCCTTTTTTATGCTCTTTCATAATCCAATAATTGCTTCTGTTGCAAATTGCATCTTTAGCCCTTAAAGGGGCCCTGAAGGTATTTTATATGAATTATGAAAGAGCATAAGAAGTATCAAATGATGTTTTCACTTTCATTCTAGTAGATTATAAGGTCCACTGCAAAGTTACCATGAAATTTACCCACCCCCACCAGCCTAATGTGCAAATATATTCCCTGAATTGTTGACAGCAAAGTTCCAAATTGCAAAAATCAGTGCTACTTTTGTTGACGGCATTTGAAAACTTGAAACATAAGGAAAACAGTTTATATTTGTGTTGCCCAATAAATGAGGTTTGATTGTTATTTTTTGGAATATATTACTCTTGAATAACTTATTTATAAATTAGTGATATGTTTTTAACAACTTTTCAGTAACTTAACTACTGTTGATAACTTCTTTGTGTGGTTAAAAAAATTAAATACCTATGGGGCCCCTTTAAGGGCTCAAGATGCAACTTGCGACAGAAGCAATTACTGAATTATGAGGGATGTCACCCCCCTGATTGAAGGGCAACCCAGCTTACCTAGCACTCTGCAACGTCGCTTGACTCCTGGATTGTACCTTATGACATGCGCAAGAAATACTCTGATTGACAAAAAGCTACCAAAAGAAGTGAAAATGCTGACCCTCATGCCGACCATACCTGTCAAGCAGAACTCACGTAGGAAGATGAGCCTCAAGCTCCGACAATTAGTTTTTTACTGTTTATATGTTTTTATTACTTTTGTGCTTTCACACTAGTTCATTTTTTATGGATGATTAAATGAATCTTATTCGTTTTCATTATATTCGATGTTAACTGACCACTTTGAAAGAGGTATACAAGTCGTAAGAAAACTAGTTTTTGAGATTTCAAGATGGATATATTATGGACATATTATAGACAAAATATGGACATAATTTGGCTAAAAAGGAAACATTTTTGGATGCTCAAGGGACATATTCATTGACCAAAAAGTTCGCAACCCTGTATACTCACCCTTAAGGCCTGTTTATTAATAAAATCATCATTGTGACAATGATGATGTGACAATGATGTGACAATGATGGTTATGGGGCTTATAGCCCCATAACCCAAAATACTTTTATTGATTCCCAGCTGGGTAAGTGTAGAAGTAGAATTTCTCAGCCCACCTCGTAAAAATCAGGGTTTAAGTCAGGTACAGGGAACCTATGCTAGGTAAATATGCAACCTCAGACTGGTATAGCCTCGTACGTTGGTGATAAAAAGTATTAATCAAGCTTTTAGACCATAATTTTAGCTCTTCAACTGAAATTAACAACCTCCCTTTGCCACACAGGGTCAAAAGGCTTAAATTATAGTTTGAAGGTTAGATTGACACTTCTATTACCACGGCACTAGTTTCTTGTCCGAACAGTCCGAGGTTGCATAGGTACCTGTGATGAAGCTGGTATGAAGTATGTAATGGGTAAGTCAGAGGGCGTCTTTCAAAAATGTAGAAGTGCACTAAAGGGTTCTGTAATGTTGCCTGTTTGTGTGTCCTGCTTTTATGCTGCTTCTATGCTCAGTCAGGAAGAATGAGTCTGATGATTTTTTCCTTTGGTAATTAAATAGTGTCACAGCCTCTCCAGGTTGTGCTCGGTTGATTTGATTATTCTTTAGGCAGATGCGTTTCCGACAACTCGTCTAGCCTAGACTCTACCGCCTAGACTCTAGGCGGTAACACTGTCTTGACTTTGAAATCTCATTAATGTCAGAGTATTGTCTTGCTACATGGCTATTGGACTAGTAGATAACATTTCTGTAAAACAGATTGGCAAAATATAATATTTTGCCAAATAATTGATATTTAGAAATTTAGCTGATAATATACTGTAATTTTTCATCATTTTCTTTTGCTTATTGATCTAGAGTACATAGCAAAATCCAACCCTATATGCCAAATCGAATCCCCACATTTGGTCCATTATTTGCTGGTTGGTACTACCACTTTATTTAACAAAATCAGTTCCATTGGATTCTATTTGCCTCTGAATGTTTAATATATTGCAGGTCCAGGTCTCTACCATTTTTTGAAAAATGCCAAGTCCTTTGTGGGAATATTTTACAAAAGTATCGGCTAAGTCTGCACTATGCAAAATATGCAAAAAAAAGTGTTGCTACCTCTGGAAATACCACCAACCTTAATGCTCATCTCAAGACAAACCACAAAAAACAATACCAAAGCATAAAAGGAAGTACATCGGCCGGGGGTGCCAGTGTTAACCCTGATTCTGATTCGTGTCCATCTGATGATGAACATGATTCAAGTCAAATTGTCCCATCACATAGCCAAAACTCAACCAGACCTTTGAGTCAAGCTAGTGACCCTACCCAAGTTACCCGTGATAGAAGTGACCAGACTGACTCAGGAGCACCAAGTGCAAAGCAGCCGAGAATTGACTCGTTGTTACAGACCAAGTACAGTGCAAAGCACCCTAAAACTGTAAAATGAACAAACTGGTTGTGAAATTCATTGCAAAAGATATGCAACCCCTCTCTGTTGTTTCAAATCCTGGGTTTATAGATCTGGTGCAGGGCCTTGACCCCAATTATACTTTGCCATCCCGAGCTAAAGTGACAAGAGATCTTCTCCCTGAAATCTATGCTGTAGAGAAATTGAAACTGCAGGAGGCACTAAAAAAAAGTAGGACATGTTTCCCTTACCACAGATATATGGACCTCCCGGGCGACTGAGGGTTTCATGGCTGTCACTGTACATTACATTGATGAGAAAGGCTGCCTCTGCAGCAACGTGCTTACTACTGCGAAAATTGAAGAAAGGCATACTGCTGATGCTATCACAGCTCATCTTCTGAAAATTGCCACTGAGTGGGGGATTAAGGAAAAGGTTGTAGCTGTAGTTACCGATAATGGAGCAAATGTGGTACGGGCTGTAAAGGATGCTGCATCTGCTGTAGGTAAAGGCTGGAGACATGTTTCGTGCTTCGCATATACTCTGAATTTGATTGTGAGGGGTGCTATTGATGATACTGCTGACTTGTCACCTCTTGTCCAAAAAGCTAGGAACATAGTCAGCTTTTTCAGACGTAGTGTTGTAGCTGCCGACAAGTTGCGCCAGGTTCAGATCTCTATTGACAATGTTTGCATCAAAAAACTGATACCTGATGTGACCACTAGACGGAATTCGCTTCTCGCTGTGTTGCGTAGTCTACAAGATTTGAAAGAGTCGGTACCAAGTTTGCTTGTGCTTCTGGGTAAAGTAGATCTCCTACTCACTGAAAATGAGTGGGATGTTATTTTAAACGTGATCGCGGTACTTAAACCTTTTGACGAGGTCACAATGGAGCTCTCTTCTGAAAGCTATCCCTCCATCTCAAAAGTCCTGCCTTTATCCAAGATTTTGAGACGCCACCTTGTTCAGGTAGATTGTGGTGGATTTACAAATGTCGCCGAGGACCTCCACAAGGCTTTGATGGAGAAAATGCAAGCTAGGTTTATAAGCCTCGTCAGGTCACACCCGTGACGATTGCCACATACCTTGATCCGCGTTTCAAGAAAATGTATATTTCCCCTGACGATCTTGTCTCGGTTGAGGGCAAAATAGCAAGAGAGATGGATTTGGCCTTGCTGTCTGCTGAATCCGTAGCAGCAGGTACAAGTACCGTCACAAACCCCGCGAGACAGCATCGACAGGCTCATGACAGTTTGTGGGGCTCACATGACGAAGTTCTGGTAGTCAACTCAGGACGTGGTTCGACAGCAGCCGAGTCTATCATGGCTCTGCAGCTTTTTAACAGGGAATCTGTAGTTCCAAGAAAAACGGATCCACTCAAGTGGTGGAATTCTCGCAACATGGGCTCTCAGAAATATCTGTACGAGGTTGCCATGAAATTTATGTCTGTGCCCGCCACCAGAGTCCCTTCTGAGAGAGTTTTTTCGAAGACCGGTCAGTTGATCACCGAGCGGCGAAACTGACTCTCTGGGAAAAACATTGACATGTTGCTGTTTTTGAATAGCCAAATATAGCCGCGTTTTTTTTCTTGCCTCCAAGTAGTTTCATGTCTGGGTTTTCGTGATATTCTTTCATATAATTGAAGTTGTTTTTTTCATTGTTCAATGTTGTATTATTCGAAGTTTTTATAAAAAAATGATGCAAAATACTCTTTAACTACGATTTTCATTATTTAACTTTGGCAAAAACAAGAGTGTATCGGAGCCAAAAACGGTTCCGAAATATCGATATCGATATATCGAATATCGAATATCGAAAGTGAAAATATCGATATATCGATATATCGAAAAATCGAAATATCGCCCAACACTAGTGCTTTCAAATGTTATCCTATAGTGAGTAAAGAAGCCACGATGAGATATGTTAGCCAGGAGGTGAAACCACCCAAAAGAGCTCACCAAAACCACCAGAACCATCTATGTCATAATGAACCCTCTGTGAGTAATAGATGTAGACCTACCATCTACTACTCAGATTCTAGTGTAATAATGTTTTGCCTAGGCTACAATTTTCTTAAGGGGAAATACCTTTTAAAAGAGTTCTGCAACGCTGTTGCAGTGTTAGTCAATATCTATATACATAATTTTGTTCTAATATAAGTATATACAACGTTGTATACCAACTTACAGCTTATTGGGATGTATTAGGAGCAAGGAGCAACGCTCCTTTTATTTTTCACTCATTATTTGAACTCATTATTCCTATTAATATATCTGTAAGGTAATAAATAAAAAAATAAGTTTTTTCAACTGAAAATAAGGAACAACGTTGAAACTTACAGACGAACAGACATGATTATACATATGAGGGGGGTTTCTTCTCCTCAACACCTCGCTCTTTACGCTAAAGTTTTTTAGTACTTAAAAAAAATTCTTATTGTTCTAATAAAACGAACATAGTGTTTTCGGAGTAAAGAGCAAGATGTTGAGGAGAAGCAACCCCCCTCATATTAGTAATAATTTCTTTTCGTTTTAAGTTTTAATGATGCTCTTTACTTTCAGTTGAAAAAACTTGTTTTTTTAATTTAATTTCAGATCATTTTTAAATAATGCCAAAAATCTGACTACAACTCACAAGAAATCCCTCCTCCCTATGGATTTATTCTTTAGACAATTTAATCTTGGTGAAAATTTACCCCGTGTAATTACCCTTAACATATTTACGCGTAAAATTGAGTCGGCAAAGAGAAAGCAAGACATAAAAAGAATTTCGTATAGGAATTCTGGCAAATTCCCACAGCTTAAAATTTCTCCTAAAAAATTCACCCCCTGGAAACTTCCCTTCCCATGGAAAATTATACCCGTGCAAAACCCCACAAGCAGAAAATTTGCCCTTCCCGACCCGAAAAATGTGTGCATACTTCCCAATAAGAAATACTATACATAAACAATGGGTAGATTTTATAACTTAAAGACCTTTCTCGGGGCTGTGGGGGGTTATGATATCTCCCAAGGCATAATTATCCGGCCTTTCAACTATGCTGAACAAAATGGCTATCTAAAAATTTTGATCAGACGACTTTGGGAAACAGGGGCATGGGAGGGGGTTTAGCTGCTCTCCGTTTTTTTTGGTCAAACAGTTCGTGATAACGAACTGTAAGTAAGGAGCGACCCGGCTCAATAGTAGCCTAACCGAAACTCTAAAAAACGGAATTTTGATACCAATAGATACGTCAAAAGAATCAGATTTTTATGCTGATTTCAAATATATAATCAAGATTTCAAATATTCCATCAAATGTAGTCTAATTCATCAAAAGTTACGAGAAACTTGCCTTATTTTTGAAAAAAGGAGGAAAAAACCCCCTAAAAGTGGTAGAATCTGAATGAACATCACGTCGTTATATTCAGCGTATTAAAGAACCCTATTGTAGAGGTTTCAAGCTAATATCTGCAAAATCGTGGAATTTCGTTTTCGAAAAAAGGAGAAAAACCCCCTAAAGGTCATAGAACCTTAATGAAAATCAAACCATCAGATTCAGCGTATCAGAGAACCCTACAGTAGAAGTTTCAAGCTCCTATCTGCAATTAAAAAAAAAGTTTTTTTAACTGAAAGTAAAGAGCAACATTAAAACTTAAAACGAACAGAAATTATTACGTATGTGAGGGGGTTTGCCCCCTAGTCAATACCTCGCTCTTTACGTTAAAGTTCGAATTTTGTCCGAATCACAAATCCCTCAATAACAAAGGCCGTTTAATTAGAATAGATAGCTCTTTTGAAACTACAAAAAAAACCTTTAGCGTAAAGAGCGAGGTATTGACTAGGGGGCGAACCCTCTCATATACGTAATAATTTCTTTTCGTCTTAAGTTTTAATGTTGCTCCTTACTTTCAGTTGAAAAAACCTGTTTTTTTATTTAATTTCTGATCGTTTTTTAAATAATGCTAGGAAATTTCTGATCGTTTTTTAAATAATGCTAGGAAATCCGGCGCCCCCTTCATAGAAATGTCCCTTCCCCCAAGGAAACATCCTCTATGGAAAGATTCTCCCACGTAATGTTGTAACTGTAACTGTTTGAAAATGTGGAATTGTGTATTTTTGCCAGAAGAAAGATCACGGATGCGTGTTTATTTGTTTTTGTTTTTTCTTTTTTCCAGGGGTGATCGTATCGACCCAGTGGTCCTAGAATATCGAAGTAGGGCTCATTTGAACGTAAATTAAAAGTTCTAGTTCCCTTTTTAAGTGAAAAAATGGAGGGTAACTAGGCCCCCTCCCACGCTCATTTTTTCCCAAAGTCACCCGATCAAAATTTTGAGACAGCCATTTTATTCAGAATGGTCAAAAAATATAATAACTATGTCTTTGAGGACGATTAATCCCACAAAGTCCCCAGGGGAAGGGCTGCAAGCTATGAACTTTTCCCAATGTTTACATATAGTATTGCTTATTGGGAAGTATACAGACATTTTCAGGGGGGACTTTTTTCTGGTAGTGGGGGGTGGGGGTCGGGGGTTACTTGGGAGGATATTTCCATGGAGGAATTTTTCATGGGGAAAGGAACATTGCTATGAAGGGGGCGCCAGATTTCCTAGCATTATTTAAAAAAACGATCAGAAATTAAATAAAAAAACAAGTTTTTCAGCTGAAAGTAAGGAGCACTTCAAAACTTAAAACGGACAGAAATTATTCCATATATGATTGGGTTTGCCCCCTAGTCAATACCTCGCTCTTTACGCTAAAGTTTTTTTAGCACTTTCTTAAGACCTATTCTTTCTCATTAACGGCCTTTGTGATTAAGGGGTCATTCTTAAAGAATTAGAACAAAATTGGAACTTTAGCGTAAAGAGCGAGGTACTGACTCGGGGGCAAATCCTCTAATATACGTAATAAAAATATACGAAGATAGAAGTTCGTTACCTAAGTTAATTCGTAAGTTACGTATATTTATTACTAATAAAAACGTTCGTAAAATAAAATTAAACAACTTTCGAGAAAGCCATTTAACCAAAAAAAAAGCAAAATTAATATGCAAATTTCGTTTTAATTATTCATGTACGATGAGCCGAAATCAAAACCTGCGTTAATTCAAAAATGTTCAGACATTAAATTAAAAAAAACAAGTTTTGTTAACTGAAAGTGGCCTAAGAAGCGACACTAAAACTTAAAACAAACAGAAATTATTCCATATATGAAATGGGCTGTCCCCTCCTCAACGCCTCTTCCTTTACGCTAAAGTTTGACTCTGTCTCACAACTTTATTTTTTAAAACAATAAAAAACTTTAGCATAAAGAGCGAGGCGTTGAGAAGGGGACAGCCCCTTTCTTATACAGAATAATTTCTGTTCGTTTTAAGTTTTCATGTCGCTCCTTACTTTCACTTAAAAATTTTTTTTTTATTTAATCACTTAAAAAGGCACTATAACTTTTAATTTCCGTTCAAATAAGCCCTTTTCCGACATATTAGGACCGCTGGATCGATACAATAAACCGCTGAGGAAGAAAATAAAATGAACGCGCATCCGTGATCTTTCTTCTGGCAAAAAATGCAAAATTCCACATTTTTGCAGATAGGAGCTTGAAACCTCTAAAGTACCTCTACTGATACGCTGAATCTGATGGTGTGATTTTCATTAGGATTCTATGACTTTTAAGGAAGGGTGTTCCTTCCTTTTTTCGATCAGGCAAAATCAGGAAGATTTTCTCTGGTTCGTAACCTTTGATGGGTAAGGCTAAACTTAATGAAACTTATATATTGGAAATCGAACAGTTCGTGGTAAGGAACTGTATGTAAGGAGCGACCCGGCTCAATAGTAACCGAAACTCTAAAAAATGGAATTTTAATACCAGTTAATACATCAAAAGAATCGGATCTTTATGCTGATTTGAAATATATAGCCTAACTTTCATCAAATTTAGTCTAACATATCAAAATTTACGAGTCTGAGAAAATTTGCCTTATTTTTGAAAAAAGGAAGAAAACCCCCCTAAAAGTGACAGAATCTTAATGAAAATCACACCATCATATTCAGTGTATCAGAGAACCCTACTGTAGAGGTTTCAAGCTAATATCTGCAAAAACGTGGAATTTTGTATTTTTTACCAGAAGAACGATCACAGATGCGTGTTTTATTTTTTTTTTTTCAGGGATGGTCCTATGGACCAATGGTCCTAGAATATCCCGTGAGGGCGCATTTGAAAAGAAATTAAAAGTTCTAGTGCCTTTTTTAAGTAATTGAAACAGTTGCCGGACAACTAGGCCCCCTCCCTCGCCAATTTTTTTTCCAACGTCACCCAATCAAAATTTTGAGATAGCATTTTTTCAAGCATAGTCAAAAAATCTAATAACTATGTTTTTGAGAATGACTTAATACCCCACAGTCCCCGGGGGTAGGGCTGACAATTATTAACTTTTCCCATTGTTTACACATGGCATTGGTTATTTGGAAGTATACAGACGTTTTAAAGAGGGATTTTCTCTGGTGGGGGGAGTGGGAAGGGGGTTACGTGTGAGGATCTTCCCAGGGAGGAATTTATTATGGGGGACGGGGATTTTCCATGAAGGGGGTGCCGGATTTCCAAGCACCATTTAAAAAAACGATCAGATATTTAATAAAAAAACACGTTTTTCAACTGAAAGTAAGGAGCAACATTAGAACTTAAAACGAACCGACGTTTTTACGTATATGAGGGGGTTCTCCCCCTCGTCAATACTTCGTTCTTTACGCTAAAATTTTTTTAGAACTTTCAAAAGAGCTATTTATCTTTATTAAACGGTCTTTGTGATTTAGGGCCATTCTTAAAGAATTGGAACAAAATTCAAACTTTAGCGTAAAGAGCGAGGCATTGAATAGGGAGAGAATTCCCTTATATAAGTAAAAATTTCGGTTCGTTTTAAGTTTTAATATTACTCCTTACTTTAAGTTGAAAAAACTTGTTTTTTTTTGTTTAATCAGCCTAAAAAGCTGATTCTTTTGACATATCTATTGGTAAAATTCCGTTTTTTGGAGTTTTGGTTACTATTGAGCCGGGTCGCTCCTCAATCGCTTCCACGAACTGGTTGACCTGAATTTTTCACTCATATTTCCAACCCCATCATTAATGTGTTTGTTTTTAATGCCACAGTAAACAAGGGTAAATACTTTTTTCAGGCACGAGAAATTTATATAGAAAACATTTCCAATGAAGTTTTTTTTTAATTTTAACAGACAAGAGGTATCATGGACATCTGAAAACATAGAATTATAAATGATAAAATGGGAAATATGTCGAAAAACTAAAACCTATTTGTAACCGGACCGTCATTTAGTTAAAATGCAAAATAGGAGATTTTTCTGCAAAAACTTATTTATTGGTTCTTACAATGTAGAACACAGTAGACAGAATATACCTGATTATAATTATATTATATAAACTGTGATGTAGAAGAACCATTTGGCTATGTATATTATTTTTCCAGACAAGCTATTTGTTTTAAAATATAAATACTGCTCAAGGCTAAAGCAAACAATTAAGGCAGACTAGCTCGGTTGGTAAAACACCGAACTCACAATTCCAGGGTTGCATTTTTGAGCCCCATATTAGGGTTTTTCTGTTCAAAAAGTAAAGTATCTAGAAAATATTCGTTTTTGGGTAGAAATTGCAGATGTGGACTCCCTATTTTTAGCTATTTTGTAATAATTATTAATCAGTTTTGATGATTATAACTCTCTTTTAATCAGTAAATTTGAAAGTCACTATAAAATATAAAAAAGCAACTTACTTGTGACTTCGAAGGCGGTTCCAAATTTTTTGGACTAGGTGCAGGAGCTGATGAGAATTTAGGTGGGTTTGAAAAAGGACGGGAAGCAAAACTTGGCGATAAAAGCTTTCCGTACTTGCAGTTCCAATTCGTCACTTCGTTTGGTTTTTGACAATCTACAAAATAGAAGAAGAAGAAGAAACTACGGAATAGTCTACTTAAAGTGCCAAGAACATAAAAAATGAAATCTGATAGTTTAAAGTCACAACCAAAATTATCTTCAAAATAAGGAAAAATCATCAAACGAATTTTCATTAAAAAGACCTCCATGTACAGTTATGCCGTATGTTTGCAAATTGTGCGGATAAAATCCTTGGAAGAACGAGTTGTATTTGTACAAAAATATTTTTTGCGCAGTCAAAGATGAAAATGTGTTAGACTAAATCAAAACACACCTCGTGTATGCAGATTGTTAAAAAGGTGTAACTCAGGATTTACTAACAATATAAAGTTGGAACTTTCAGGTAATGACGAGGGGGATGATCAATTTATAAAAAAGCAATATTTGCATGCTGACACAGCTACCACTGCTACTTCTACGGCTACTCCTCCTCCTCTTCTTCATACGACTACTACTTCATACTGCCACTACTACTACTGCTGCTGTACAACTACTACAGCTAATACTTCTGTAGAAAGAAGAAAGCTCATAACATTCTAGTTAAAGTAACAAGAACAATGAAAAGGAAAAGCCCAGGAAACAAATATTTATTGAAAAAATCATTGAAATGGATTATTTTTTGAAATCAATATTTATTGCAGTTATGTCATATGTTTGCAAGTTGTTTGTATAATAATCCTTGGAAAAATAACTTGTATCTGCACAAAAAAAATATTAACAGCGCCATTTATTTTTTTTTACTATTTCAATCTCTTTTGAGAACAGCAATTTCCAGAAAAGTGACAAATTTCACCAGTGAAAAGCGATGTCCTGGGACTTATCAAGGGGGTGGATAAATTATGAATCCCCTGGGAACGACAAACTGTCAGTGCAACACTCAGTTACAAATAAGATTTGCGGAATTTAGGAATTCGAAATAGTACAAACACATATACCTAAGGAAAAGAAGTAAATTTAATAAAAATGATTCATATTAAACAAAATGGAAAATAGGAAATCCAGCCATCAGACTCGTATTAGGA
This sequence comes from Artemia sp. Kazakhstan ARC1039, assembly GCA_029168905.1. Taxonomy (NCBI): domain Eukaryota; kingdom Metazoa; phylum Arthropoda; class Branchiopoda; order Anostraca; family Artemiidae; genus Artemia; species Artemia sp. Kazakhstan ARC1039. The sequence goes on along the minus strand of JAQQPU010013744.1, from coordinate 11,626 downwards.
AAAAATATCCTTTATTTATATTCAACTGTTTTTGTATCATTTTCCAGTCACTAAACTAGGGGAATTTTTAGTTAATTGCTGTGTCGTCAAAAATACTTGCTTTGAAAATGATGAAACAAAAGCCGTATATAAAATAAATCCTAAAAGAAACTAAAATTTGCCCCTTTGATTTTGGTCTTAAAAAGTAGGATTTCTGGTCGTTCAAAAATTTAGAAGGATTGGTTCAATTTAGATTGTTGTCTTGAGAGTCCGTAGTCATATTGCCTATGCATGAGCAACATTCTTTCAATTAAGCAAAATATGAAAATGTATCAAGAACTTCCTGGTAGCTGAAGGTTCCGTTTAATAGCAAGTCTTTCAGGTTGTCTAAAGTTCCTGAGAAAAAGCTGATTAGCTTTGAAAACAATTACTTACAAATAATACTTGCAATTAGTTGGGTTGATAGGATATGTAAGGTCCAGGTGAAAGCTTCTTCTAAGCAACGACAAACTAAAGATGAAATCCGGCTTAGAAGATCGCGATATTGGGGTCACATAACCCACATGGGGCAAGGACAACTTCCCTACGACGTTTGGTATTGGACTCCTCCAGATCTTCGGAGGAGTGGCAGACAACAAAATCAGAAGGCCGTTCCCTTGAAAAGGAAGCGGGAGTCTTGCAGTTATTCCTTGATGAGCTATGGACATGGGCTCAAAATCATTCGACATGGAAGTCAAACGTTACTGCCTTATACGCCTACGTGCGCTGGAGAACCAAGTATAAGTAAGCAAGTCCACCATCAACCTCTCATTACTAACAATTAGTTGTACTCAGACTATAGGATTCCTGTAATTTACAGTAAATTGGAGTCCAGTATTGGGCAAAAGAGGACCGTGTACATCTATGTTGGCCTCAGGAGACTTGGAGCTGCAATTCAATGTTAATAGTAGTAGTAGTAGAATCCTATAATCTTGATTTTTTTTTCAATCTATATCCGTAAATACCATTTCCTACAAAAGTGCCAGATATAATACTTTTTTAATTGAGGATCTTGAAAACCATTTCTCTCAAGATTTTGTAAGAAGTGCATATGAGGTCAAATTACTGTAGTTGACACTGTTATGAAATAATTGGGCGGCGTTATAGTGAAGCAAAATAAGTGCACTTGCTTAAACTTTTCAGGAGAGCGAAAAACTAAACAAACCTTTCAATAGCCCAACTCAAATAAATGTTTACGGCTTATTCTTGTTAATCAATCCTACCAAACTAGCACCAAACTACCAAACTAGTTTGGCTAACTAGCACCTCAAGACGATACAAAATGGAAAGGACTCACTCAATCATTACTGAAAGAAGAAAGTTGACAAAACCTTTAATAAACCCTTAATAATGAGCATTGGTATTTTTATATTAGAAACACAAAATGTTACATTTTATAAAATATACAATGTAAAAAATATGAAAAATAATAAGATATTAATGTATTATTGTGAACCTTTTTTATTAACTTAAGTTCCTGTAACTGACCTGATCCCTCAGTTCCTGGTTTCCTGACCCTTAAGTTCCTGGTTTATTAAAATTTAGGCGTGGCGAAGACCATTGAAAGTCAGTTGAGCCCGTTAATCCTAATTTCAAAGTTGAATGTTTTTATGATGTATTACAATATATCATTACCTGGGACGTAGAAAGTTTTGTATTTTTAAAAAATTGGTACAAAATACCTTGGAAGAAACAGGACTTGAGACATGACTAGGAAAAGAGGAAGCAACTGAATCTATGAAAATATATTTTTGGGTCGAAAAGACTTAGGAAAATGGTCTGGTTTGCAATGGGCTATTGAACCAAAGGTTGCTTGTTTGCCTCTAGGAGAAAGAAAAATATATAACATGAATGCACAAAAAAAGGCTCCATATTTATACTCAATCCAGAATGACTGATTAATAGTAAATTAAATTTGATGTCCCAGTGTAATATAAAAAAGTATTTAAGACATATCATCTCTGGATGCTTAAATATGGTGACGAGAGATTGACAAACATGATTTGGAGTTAGAATGTACTAATACTGTTTGGCTTGAGAGGTTTCTTAGGATGAGTGCTGAACACGTTCAAAACTATAGAGTAAACTAGGCTAGGCTGCATGCATATTTAATTGTGTCGATTTGATGTTCGTTATATGATGATCTTGTTACTATAGTCCTGCCAACTTCTTGCGACAAATATTAATTTTTTAAGGAAAAACTTACTTAAAAGCAGAAAAAAAAATCCAGACATCTCTCCATCTGCTTTCTCTACTTAAATCAAACAATCTGCCATTACCAAGCAAAGAAACATTCATAAACCGTGGCCACATGGTACATAAAAAAGTAACTTATTTGGAAGTTATATGTGGCCACCACTTTGGCTCTACTTAAAAGGATTTAGCTCTTTCTCCACCGGCTAATAATACATTACAGCATTATATATATTTTTTAAAGCAAGGTCAAGCAAAATCAGGCGACTAGATCTACAACTCGGTAGATCTAGCTAGATCTAAAACCCACAAATTTTCGTATCCAAGACGAAAAGTTGTATCTTACATTTTGTGAATTTGGAAAGTCAGAGGGAATTCTCTAGTAGAATTTTTCCAACTGGTGGCATTTGTGGAGACGCGCTTACTTCACTGGAGAAAGAAAATAACGGGAATCAATTCTTTTTTGCATTCTCAGCTCAAACACTAACTAACATAATATGTTGCAGTATTATTATATACCAAATTAAATATGCAGTATAAAGCTACACACCGTTACATACGTTTTTGTGTCAATCCTAAAACAAAATTTCTGCGTAAGGCTTCAAAGGATTATTTTGGCTCTTCTTTACATCGTAAAAATCCCACATACGCCCATTCGCTCTGACCACATTTCAGTTTAGATTTTCATTTCCACAAAAAAAGGAATGAAACACATATACGCAAAACTTCTGTGCATATTCACAGCATTTCCAGGTAATTTTTCCATTACGACCTTTCTACATTGTAATGTCTTTACAGAATCTAGTTTTAAAAGTGTTAATGGGCCAAAGACAGTGAAAATCAAATCTGGTTTTTAATTCTTTAGGTTGAACTTTCACATCCGTATATATCTTAAAAAAGAGGAAAAATCAGGATATAGAGGTCTTTTAACGGAAAAGAATTCCCTACCCAGTTATGCAGCTTCTGGCTGCAGCAGGTGCCAAATTTGAAAAAAACGAAAATCAGCCAAAAAAGCAAAATTATATGGCATCAAACAATTTTAGAAGATGTAGCTTTACTTTGAGAATGTAGTTGGCTGGGAGAATTAATAGGTTGTTAGTGTTTGAGTTTTGTACGGACATGCGTATTGAAGTTTAAATAATCAGTTCTGTTTATTCCTTTCCATTTCCAACGTGGCAACACTTATGAAATGTGATACTGCAGTCAAAATTCTAATTACTTCTGATGGTACTTCTGATGGTTAGCTAATGTAGCTTTGGCAAAAGAGAAAATCATTCTTTAAAACTTAGCCCCTGTAATCCAATTCAAACGAGGAACATAGAATTCCAAGAGTTGTTGTCAACAACACACCTTAATACATCCTAAAATAGTCATTTTCATCATTTTAGGTTCAAGGTTGAGGCTGTGTAACACACATTTTTTGTTTACTTAACTCATTACTTTTATAATATTATTGCACAATCAAATCAAGGAAGCAATGTAAGAATGTTCAAAAGTGCCGGGGGCAACAACATAAGAAGATTCCCCTCCCCCTCCCTGGATCCATCTTAGGTCTGTTCATGCTCAAACACTGCGATTTTCCAAAATTTTTCTTTCTGTGTTGCAAAATTATGAAGCTTTTATGATAGCATCGCATTTTGGTCAGTGTTGCATTTCAACCGACAAAATAAATTAGCAAAAAATTTGTTGAGTGTTGCCACGCTTTTCGTCTATCAAAAATCAAACATTAACGAGCTTTTGATCTCAAAAGACATCTACAATGTCATAGGGAAGCTCCAACTTTTTAAGCTGTTTGGTGCCATATTTTTTAGCTTATTTTTTGGTGTTTTTCACATCCCTCTGTCTTTATCAAAGTTGGTGCCCGCTACTACCAAAACTGCACAACTACATTCGGACTTCTTTTTCATTAATAATTGAATTCCCAGTTTTTCTAATTTCCAAGACATATGGTTGTGCAAGTTTACACTTAGCCATCATTCTAATTTAATAAGTTTTCAATTTCTAATCTCTAATAACCTTCTAATCTCTAATAATCTCTAATCTAATAGTCTTTAATCTTTAATCTTCTAATCTCTAATTTTCACTATCCTTGGTACTTTAAGGATTTGGTAAAATACTTGAACTAATAAAGTAAACTGAAGGCCTGAAAATTGGAAAAGAAAAGAATACAGAAGACAAAACACAGAAAAAAAACAAGAAAAAAACACAAAAAACATAAAAAAAAATAACCACTTAAAACTTCTGCTTCTGAATACTCTGTTTTTCTCAGAGTTAACTAACATAAATTATTAATCATCACAATTTTATAAAATTGAAAGATTGATCAAAAGTTTCTTAATATGTTTCCTTTAACAGCGTTAAGTCAAACGAGATTGGTATTGGCTGCTTTTCGTTTGAATCTTACCACAATTTGATTGGTTAAACCTGAAGACGTTTCAGAAAAAAAATGGTACTTTTTATTCCAACATACTTCTTTTATATTATTGTCACAGTTTTTACAGACCTTAAGACCTGAGCTCAAAAAGCGATCCATGGTTTTAACCAATCAAACATTTCATGGTAACGAACTGTAAGTAAGGAGCGACCCGGCTCAATAGTAACCGAAACTCTAGAAAACGCGTTTTTAATACCAATAGATACATCAAAAGAATCAAATTTCAATGCTTATTTCAAATATATAACTTTCATCAAGTTTAGTGCTACCCATCAACAGTTACGCGCCTGAGAAAATTTGGCTACTTTTCAAAAAAAGGGGGAAAGACCCCCTAAAAGTTATAGAACCTTAATGAAAATCCCACCACCATATTCAGCGTATAAGAGAACCCTACTGTAGAGGTTTTTTTCCCAGGGGTGATTGTATCGACCCAGTGGTCCTAGAATATCGTGGGAGGGCTCATTGGAACGGAAATTAAAAGTTCTAGTGCCCTTTTTAAGTGACCAAAAAAAATGGAGGGCAACTAGGCCCCCTCCCACGCTCTTTTTTTCCCAAAGTCACCCGATCAAAATTTTGAGATAGCCATTTTGTTCAGCATGGTCGAAAATATGACAACTATGTCTTTTAGGATGACTTAACCCCCCGAAGTCCCCTGGGGGAGGGCGAAAGGTTATGAACTTTACCCAATGTTAACATATAGTATTGGTTATTGGGAAGTATACAGAAGTTTTCAGGAGTGTTTTGTTCTGGTAGTGGGGGGGTCGGGGGTTATGTTGGAGGATCTGTCCATGAAGGAAGTTTTCATGGGGGAAGGGAAATTGCCATGAAGGGGGCGCCGGACTTGCCAGCATTATTTATTGGTTATTGGGAAGTATACAGGCATTTTCAGGAAGGATTTTTCTCTGGAGGGGGGGGGGCTGGAGGAGGGGGTTACACGGGAGAATCTTTCCGTGGAGGATGTTTCTTTGGGGTAAGGGACATTTCTATGAAGGGGGCGCTGGATTTCCAAGCATTATTTAAAAAACGATCAGAAATTAAATTTAAAAAAAACAAGTTTTTTCAACTGAAAATAAGAAGCAACATTAGAAATTAAAACGAACAGAAATTATAACGTATATGAGGGGGTTCTCCCCCAAGTCAATGCCTCGCTCTTTACGATACAGTTTTTTTAGTGCTTTCAAAAGAGCTATCTATTCTAATTAAACGGCCTTTGTGATTCAGGGGTTTGTGAATTAATTTTTTTTTAACTTTTAACGTAAAGAGCGTGGTATTAACTAAGGGGAGAACCCTCTCATATACGTAATAACATATACGTAATAAAAAAAAAAACAAAAAAACAAGCGATACGGCTCAATAGTAATCAAAACTTTTAAAAACGGAGTTTTGATGTCAATAAATGTATCAAATGAATGGGTTTATAATGCTGATTCTAAACATATAAATTTTATTAAGTTTAGTATTACTCATTACAGGCTACGAGCGTGAGAAAATTTAATGAGAAAAAAATGGTACTTTTTACTCCAACATACTTCTTTTATATTATTGTCACAGTTTTTACAGACCTTAAGACCTGAGCTCAAAAAGCGATCCATGGTTTTAACCAATCAAACAGTTCATGGTAACGAACTGTAAGTAAGGAGCGACCCGACTCAATGGTAACCGAAACTCTAGAAAACGGGTTTTTGATACCAATAGATACATCAAAAGAATCAGATTTCAATGCTGATTTCAAATATATAACTTTCATCAAGTTTAGTGCTACCCATCGAAAGTTACGTACCTGACAAAATTTGGCTGATTTTCAAAAAAAGAAAGAAAGACCCCCTAAAAGCTACAGAACCTTAATGAAAATCACACCATCATATTCAGCGTATCAGAGAACCCTACTGTGGAGGTTTCAAGCTCCTATCTACAAAAATGTGGAATTTCGCATTTTTGCCAGAAGAAAGATCACGGATGCGTGTTTATTTGTTTTTTTTTTTTTTGTTTTTTTTTTCCAAGGGTGATCGTATCGACCCAGTGGTCCTAGAATATCGTTGAGGGCTCAGTAGAACGTAAATTAAAAGTTCTAGTGCTCTTTTTAAGTGACCAAAAAAACGGAGGGCAACTAGGCCCCCTCCCACGCTCATTGTTTTCACACAGTCACCCGATCAAAATTTTGAGATAGCTATTTTGTTCAGCATGGTCGAAAATATGACAAATATGTATTTTAGGATGACTTAATCCCCCGAAGTCTCCGGGGGGAGGGCTAAAAGTTATGAACTTAATCTAATGCTAACATATAGCATTGGTTATTGGGAAGTATACAGAAGTTTTCAGGAGGGTTTTGTTCTGGTAGGTGGGGGGGGGTCTGGGGTTATGTTGGAGGATGATGATGATGATGATTTTATTACGTGACTGCACCAAACAGGTATTTCACGCTACAATACTATATAACTACATTTATACACAAACACTAAAATACTTACAGAAAAAAAGGAAATAAAAACTACACATTCACTAAACACTCCTCAGAAAACTTTCACAATAACCTCAAACATCAAATCTATTTGTGTTATACAGGAATTTCTTCACTATGTTCCTAACATTTTTATCACCAATTATCAAACTTAAATCAAAAGGGAAGCTAACATTATATTCTCTCAATTCAAAAATCATATTAAACCTTTGACGAGCATAAAAAGGACAATCATACAGGACATGCTCACAGTTTTCTATACATCCACATTCACACGTTGGGCTATCCGTCATGCCAATTCTATGTAAAAAATAATTCAGTTTCGAATTGCCTGTTATAAACTGAGTTAAGATATAACTTGGTTCAAGTTTTTGCGCACAAATTAAATCTTCTTTACATCTGAAAAATCTAACAGGCCAACTACTCATATAATTTTCAAATATTACATACTATTTATTGTATAGAGCATTTTTTTAAACACTACGGTTCAGTTGGATAGGTGAAAAATAATTTTCCATCAGAAACTCAACTCCTAGCAACTCAGCAACTATTTCATCGGTAAAAACGCTATGATCAACGGAGTATCTATTTAAAGGAAAACTAGGATGTACAATATCTGGCCAAAAAGGGGGACGTCCCTTTTTAACAAACCTCATCACTGCCAGTTCTATTGCTCTTAGACCGATTGAAAGGACACCAGAAAGGGCTGTAATAACATGATTTTGAGCAGTTCTAAATGACTTTGAAATACTAAGGGTTGAACATCTTTGTGCTGACTGCAACATATTCTGTATATTTTTTTTTTCTTAAGGCCCCAATCCATACTGGAGCAGCATACAAAATAGTACTTTCAATTACTGACTTATACAATTTTCTAAGAGCGAAAGGCTTTAAGCCCCAGGTCATCCTTGCCGCGCATAAAAGACGACTCGAATATTTCTTAGCTTCATTAATTCTGCATGTTACATGTTCTGTCCAAAGAAGTTTCCTATCTAAAATTACACCCAAATATCGAACTTTATCCTTAACTTCAATAATGTCGCCTCCAAATACTAAATTAACGTAGGGTGTTTTATGTCTATTTGTGAATAAGACGGCCTCTGTTTTTAATGTATCAAATGTTAATTTATTATTTACTGCCCATTTATCAAAACTCTCGAAAATCTTATTTGCTACTTTTTCCAGTGTACTTACATTCTTTGCTGTAATAATAGCACATATGTCATCAGCGTATGCTTGAATCAAACAATTTTCATTTATATTAATTTCAAGGATATCATTAATATTAATAAGCCAAAGAAAAGGAGATAGAATTCCACCTTGTGGACATGACTTTTCTAGTAAATGTAAGTTTCCATTTTCAGATGCGACTGTTCGATCTGATAGATAACTATGAATTAATTTTATTAAGCCAGAAGGGCATACTTTTTCCTTTAACTTTTTAATAATTCCTGGATGCCAAGCATTATCGAACGCCCCTTTTATATAAAAAAAATATACACAATGTAAATAACTTCTTCTTTTTATTTTTTTCAATCATAGTCACCAAATTATCAGCCGCATCTACCGTGCTTTTATTTTTCGAAAAACCAAACTGATAATCAGAAATCCAATTTTTATCATTACTTAAATTATTCAGTCTACCCATTATTAACTTCTCAAAAATTTTTCCCAAATTAGAAAACAGACTTATTGGGCGATATGATCGGGCGTTACCGTCATTTTTTTTACCCTTTTTATTTATTACAATCACATTAGCCCTTTTCCATTCTTTAGGGAAATACGAAACTTTCAAACACGCGTTTAAAATTTTCAAAAGAGTTTGGTGCAATTACATTCATATTTTTTTTCAAAATTAAATTCAAAATTCCATCTGGGCCTGGGGCTTTCATTGGTTTTAATTTTTTTATAATTTCTAAAATGTCTTGAAACTGAAAATCCTCGCTATTTTCTACATCTTCTTCTAATATCTGCTTTACTTCTTGTCGAATTGTATGATGATAGCTATTGTCATCTGATATCTCATCTTTTGTGAACCACTTTTTTAAAAGTACATCCCCAGCTTCAGTTATTGAATTTGTAAAAGTACCATTACTCTTTTTAATATGGATAGGCTTTGCAGTCCCACCCTTCAACCTACAAACCTTATGAATCGTATTCCACGGATCCGTAGTCCCCCTTTCTTCACAAAAACGCCTCCAATCTTCTTTTTTAGCCTTCAAAATTTCCATCTTATATTTACTTTTAGCATTTTTCATATTTACTTCGCTTTCTATCGATCTTGGTATTTTAAAAATTCTCGTATTACGTCTATATTCTTTCCTTAGTTCACTTAATTGTGGTATCCACCAGCGGCAGTATCTTTTTAAAAAATTATTATGACACTTAGGAGTCGATTCTTTTATAGCATTCTGTAATAATTTAGTTAAATGATCAACGGCTGAATCAATTGCTTCTTCTGAAGCCAAATTACATGCAAAAACTTCATCAATATGGTTCAGTAAAACAGCACTAAATACGTCCCAATTAGTCTTCTTAAAATTATATCGCTGGTTCACATTTTTCTCTCTAATCTCATCATTAAAACTGAGATCAAAACTTACATACAAATGGTCTGATAGTGAAGGAGGGTCTTGTAGGACTCTCCAGTTTTCAATATATGTCAAAAGTTGTATACTAGCAATCGTAACATCTGGGCTAGAATAATGATGATAATATGTGGGTGAATCAGGATCATTAATAACAACAAGTTGTTTACAAGTTACAAAATCCTCTAATTCTTTTCCTTTATGATCAGTAGAAACACCATTTAGCCACATTGGACTTTTAGCGTTAAAATCCCCACCTATCACGTAAAAAGTTTTACACATTCTATCCAAAATACTCAGTTGATAATCTAAGGACTGCAGCGAAGGGGAGCAATATACTGATGACACTCTAATGATTCTTGACTTCAAGTAAATAGATACAGTGACACACTCGTTTGTAGACTCATCATAATGAATATCGCACTTAAATTCTTTTTTAACTAATACTGCAGCACTAAAGAATCTTTTCTCAAAATCAAACCTTGAGAATACTGCATAATCACTTGGTACACATGTTATTTTTCCAAACTTGTTGACATACGGTTCTTGTAACAATACCACATCTGGTTTTAGGTCACAAAGTGTTTTCTGAAGCTGAACTAGTGCGCTATAAGAGTGCTGAAGGTTAATCTGAAAAAATGTCAGTTTGTTTGCACTAAGTAAGTCATTTTAAGTATTCAATTATACTGAATGTTCTTCTTGAGACGATCCATGATTTCGCGAGCAATTGGGCATTTTTTAAATTCATAGGATGCATGTGGCTCACATTTGACATTTTTTTTTATTACATGACCGACACACCGGGCGACTTGTAAAAG
>JAQQPU010013743.1:6829-23339 GCA_029168905.1 Artemia sp. Kazakhstan ARC1039 | reverse complement strand
CATTTAGGGTTCTCCAACATGTTGAACCTGAAAGTCCTACATGTCGAACCTGAAAGTGTGTTCCCTGACATGCTGGATCTGAAAGTGTAATTTCAGAGAAATTCTTTAACCTTTTAGGGCTAACTTGGGATGAGCATTTAGGGTTCTCCAACATGTTGAACCTGAAAGTCCTACATGTCAAACCTGAAAGTGTGTTCCCTGACATGCCGAATCTGAAAGTGTAGTTTCAGAGAAATTCTTTAACCATTTAGGGTTAACTTGGGATGAGCATTTAGGGTTTTCCAACATGCTGAACCTGAAAGTCTGTTCCCTGACATGCTGGATCTGAAAGTGTGATTTCAGAGAAATTCTTTAATCTTTTAGGGTTAACTTGTCTTTTTAGGGAGAATTGTTTACAAGTCAGGTTGGCCGAGTGGTTAAGGCGCTAGACTTAAGATCTGGTTCCCATACGGGGTCGTGGGTTCGAACCCCACACCTGACAAATTTTTTTTTTTGCATCATGTCTTGTGATATCACTAAATAACTTCTGTAAAAGGATTTATGCAGAGCTTAAATTGTTAGGGCTTTAATAGATTAAATAAAAAAACTAGTTTTTTAACTGAAAGTTAGGAGCGACGGAGGCTCGGAGGGCTCTTTGGGGCCCAGGGGTACTTGGGGGCCCTTTGGGAGTCCGAGGGGGGCCGGGGGGGGGGGGGGGTCGGGGTCCTACCTAACCTAACCTGAAAGAGTGATTTCAGAGAAATTCTTTAACTATTTAGGGTTAACTTACCTTTTTTAGGGATGAGCATTTAGAGGTTCTCCTACATGCTGAACCTGAAAGTTTGTTCCCTGACATGTTGGATCTGAAAGTGTAATTTCAGAGAAATTCTTTAACCTTTTAGGGTTAACTTACCTTTTTAGGGGTGACTATTTAGGGTTCTCCAACATGCTGAACTTGAAAGTGTGTTCCCTGACATGTTGAATCTGAAAGTATAATTTTCATGGCGATGGACTATTCTAAAGAAAAAAACGGTTGAGGCTTAAGATATTTATTGCTTAAACATATTTAAATACATTTGAAAAATACTTAATGACATATTTAAAAAAAAAGAAGCTTAATCCATTTGATATGAGGAAGAGCAAGTTTAGGTCTTTGGATATCTGATGCATTTTTCCATGTCAGGTATCTTTTCCGGTATCCATTGAGTGAAATATCTAACTTCATCTTCTGGGTCATGGACTGAATGTAGGTATTTCTCACATTTGAAGTCTTCTAAATTGAATAATGCTATGTTTTTATCACATTTTTCTAGTAAGAGTTTATCAGTTGGCACGTTTCCTTTAACATAAACAGCTTGCACACCGAAAAAACTGCATATTTTCTGAATTTCCTCTTGTACATGTTTTATTTCATAGCCATTTTCATTATGTGGTCGTATGGTTTTAACGTAAAAGTCATTTCGATTTATAAAATTTAGTGTTGGACTCCATCTGTTTTTCTCGTACTTATACATATTTTATCTGATGTTCCATTTATAGCTATGAATTTCACTTCGTTGATTGTCTAGGAGTAAGAAAGCTGCTTCGAAAATAATGCCAGTTGAGGAATATTTCAGACCAATATATTCCGTGTCAATCACACCAAACATTATTATATCTGAAAAAAAAAGTGCTTAAATTAAATAAATATGTAATGTTTCTGAAACTCTAACAAATACAGCTCACTTTCATAGAATAAACTGAGAAGGATGGGAGTGTGTTCGAAGATCCCAACTTGAAAACTGTGAAAATGATGGGCAAATAAGTAACGTTTTACATTTCAGCACCCCGCCCCTCTGAATAAATATTTGGAGGGGTCAATTTTCTGAGGAATAACTCAAAGCATTGTTATGCGAACATTCAGTTTGAATACGTGAAAAGGGATTGAAGCAGGGTGTAGTAGCTTCTATCACATTTAGAAGGGCCATGGATCAATCACCTTGTGGAAATTTGCCGTAAGTAAAGAGAAATCTTTGTCGAAAGCAACCTAAACTCTGAAAATCATAGTTTGATTATAATAAATTCAACTTTTCTCAGAAATAACTCAAAGCATTATTATACGAAAGTTCAGTTTGAATAATATTAGCACATGTAAAATTGGTACAATTTGGGAAATTGGATATAGGTTTAATAATGATGGAAATTATATATTGAAATTCTACGTGTGAAATTCAGGCTAAAGTCACAATCTACAAAATGTGAATATTCTAATTTTTCCTACGAATATGAAGCACTTATACAGTTACTTATTCTGTACATAAGTAACTTTAATATTTAAAGTCATGTTTGATGGGTGGTAGAACAGAAAAAAGTTAGTATCGAAATAATTTCCTTTTTTTTACAGAAAGAAAGTTAGTATCATCATCCATACAATTTTGTCTAGAAAAGTATTTATCTCAAAGAAGCCCCCTCCTCCACCCTTTTTCAGCAAAGCAAAAAGTAAAAATTTCGCGAGAAATATATTAGGCTTAGAAATCAAACGTTTTTATTAGACAACTTGTAAAAATATTAAATGTTCCAGTCTATAGGCTTTAAATTAGATAAAAAAAGGTCGCTAACCCAGCGGCCTATAGGCCTAAATTTTGCAAACATAGGTTAAAATGCTATTCAATTTACACATAATATATGCTTCATGCAACTCCCAAAGACTTATCTTTCTAGCCTTGCATATCAGTATTGCTCAGTTTGTTTTCATTTTACAATGATGGCGATAGAATTGAGGCATTGCCCCCTCCCTCTCCCTTTTACATAATTTACTTACAACGAAGCTGTTAGAAGTGAGGCATTGCCCCCTCTCCCCCCCTTTTACATAATGTCCTAAATATATTGTTAGACCTTAATTTGAAAAAAATCCGTTTCACTTCTCCAAAATAGAGCATCGCGTCTGGACTTAAATATTGCAAATGCATCATAGTGTTTTAATTTTGACGGAAGAACTGTTCCTTTGACTTGGCCGCCGCGTTCGTAAACAAAACCAGAAAAGGGTGATAGCTAATTTTAGCTTCGCGCTGGAGCATTGTGTCAAAACAGAGCGGCATTTTCTTTAAAAATTGACAGAAGTCAGTAGACACTTTAAATCACATTAGAGAAAGGCTAAAATTTAACGAAAAGAAAATTATTTCTATTTGCGAAAATTTTGGTTGTAAAACAATGGGGGAGGGGGTTAGGTTTTGAGGGTAAAAGAACATATTTTATGTTTTCTATCAAGTATAAAGATTGTATAGTGATGTATGTATTGTATGGGGGGGATTTACCTGAATATACTGGAGGGTGACCAAGGAAAATAATTTTATTTTGAAAATAAAAAATGAAAATGTATTAAATCAGAACTTACATTGCAAATTGTGGCAGTCAAGGCTTCAAAAGAGTTAAATTTATCCATTGTTGTATCAACTATGTCAAAATACTTTCTGATAATTTAATCACATTGCATGCCCGTTATATATGAAATCTCAAGGGTGAATTGTTATGTAAGCAAGCCCTCTGATTGGCTGAGAAGGAAACACGTGATCTAACTGTTTCTTATTTCTGGAAACTCATAACATTCGCCTCGAGCATGTACATGTCCAAAACAACAACAACAACAAATAGTGTTTCCTATTTCTGGACACCTTGACATTCGCTGAGAGCGTGCACTTACAACAACAACAACAAATAAATTGACCTTGACATTCGCTGAGAGCGTGCGCTTACAACAACAACAACATCAACCTTGACATTCACTGAGAGCGTGCACTTACAACAACAACAACATCGACCTTGGAAAAAAGAGGTCATTGACCCCATTAACCACGTGTTCTCCCTAGGGAGGCTCTTTCCATATAAGGTGTTAAAAAAGTTGTAGGTGGCAGCAGGGGTGTCGTCTGGGAGTAGCACCTCCCTTTCTACTGTTAGTAGCTTGTATCCTATTAAATCAGGAGTTAAGAAGGGTTGTGTTCTAATCCCATTTATATAGATAATTTTGATGCACTTTGTCTTAAGGAGCACAGGGAAGGTAATGGGAGAACACGGAATCAAATGAGGAAGAAAAACTTTCCTGGATTTAGACTATGATGATGATTTAAGCATCCTAAATGAAAGTGTGAGCAAATTGAATGAACTGTTAGAGGTTTTACGAATTCAGGGTGCTAGAACAGGTTTAAAAATTAATGTTAAGTAGACTAAGTTGCTAATGCTAGGAATAAGTGAAGATGAAAAGGTGACGTATCAAACTGTAAGTAAGGAGTGACCCGGCTCAATAGTAACCGAAACTCTAAAAAACGGAATTTTGATACCAATAGATACGTCAGAATAATCAGATTTTTATGCTTATTTCAAATATATAAGTTTCATCAAGATTAGTCGTAACCATCAAAACTTACGCGCCTGAGAAAATTTGCCTTATTTTCGAAAAGTGTGGGAAACAACCCGTAAAAGTCATAGAACTTTAATGAAAATCACACCATCAGATTCAGCATATCATAGAACCTACTATAGAGGTTTCAAGCTCCTATCTGCAAAAATGTGGAATTTTGTATTTTTGCCAGAAGAGAGATCACGGATGCGTGTTTATTATTTTTTTTTTTCCAAGGGGTGATCGTATCGATCCAGTAGTCCTAAAATATCATAAGAGGGTTCATTCGAACGGAAATTAAAAGTTCTAGTGTCCTTTTTAAGTGACCAAAAAAATTGGAGGGCAACATGGCCCCCTCCCACGCACATTTTTTCCCGAAGTCACCCAATCAAAATTTTGAGATAGCCATTTTCTTCAGCATAGTCGAAAATCTAATTAATATGTCTTTGAGGATGACTTTATCCCCCATAGTTCCTGGGAGAAAGGCTGAAAGTTATAAACATTGCCCATTGTTTACATATAGTATTGGTTATTGGGAAGTATACAGGCGTTTTCAGGAGGAATTTTTTTTTTCTACTGGGGTTCGGGTTTGGAGTAGGGGTTACGGGGGAGGATCTTTCCATGGAGGATATGTTCTTGGGGGAAGGGGCATTTCTATGAAGGGGTCGCCAGATGTCCCAGCATGATTTAAAAAAAGATCAGAAATTAAATAAAAAACAAGTTTTGTTCAACTGAAAGTAAGGAGCAACATTAAAACTTAAAACGAACAGAAATTATTACGTATATGAGGGGGTTCGCTCCATATAAAATACCTCGCTCTTTACGCTAAAGTGTTTTTAGTACTTTCAAAAGAGCTATCTATTCTAATTAACCGGCCTTTGTAATTCAGGGGTTCGTGATTCTAACAAAATTCGAACTTTAGCGTAAAGAGCAAAGTATTGAATAGGGAGCCAACTCCCTAATATACGTAATAAAAACATATGAATATAGAAATTCGTTACGTAAGTTAATTCGTAAGTTACGTTAGAGCAAAATTTCGGGAAAGCCAATAAGCCAAAAAAAGGAAAATTAATATGCGAATTTCGTTTTAATTATTCTTGTACGGTGAGCCAAAATCAAAGCTGCATTAATTCAAAAACGTTCAGAAATTAATTTAAAAAAACAAGTTTCTTTTTAACTGAAAGTAAGGAGCGACATTAAAACTTAAAACGAACAGAAATTATTCCATATATGAAAGGGGCTGTCCCCTCCTCAACGCCTCGCTCTTTACGCTAAAGTTTCAATCTGTCTCACAAGATTATTTTTTTAAATAATAAAAAAAACTTTAGCGTAAAGAGCCAGGCGTTGAGAAGGGGACAGCCCCTTTCATATACGGAATAATCTCTGTTCGTTTTAAGTTTTAATGTCGCTCCTTACTTTCAGTTACAAAATTTTGTTTTTTTTATTTAATTACTAGTAAAGTCGGTGGGTGCGGTGAAGATATTAAAAGTAGAATAGCAAAGGCCAAAGGTGCTTTTTTTCACAGTTGAAAAAAGTTTGGAATAATAGGAATATAAGTCTGCGAACTAAGATTAGAAAATTGGAAGCTATGGTGATGACAGTGGTCAAATATGGCTCTGGAGCATGGGCTTTGAAAACGGAGGAATATTTGCCAGATGTTTTCCAGAGAAATTGCCTACGGATTATTTTGGGCACCCGACTAACTGAACGCACTTCAAACAGTGGACTGTACGAAAAGTGTAGTTCAATGCCGCTTTATAGGGCTATAAGGAGATAGAGTTTGAGATGTTTAGGACAGGTTCTGCGGATGAAGGATGACAGATTTCCAGAAAGTGTCGTTTTCGGCCAATCTTCAAAGGCTAAACGGAAAGCAGGTCGTCCTCGGTAGGGCTAAGAGGAAATCGTAAGGAAAGATTTAAGGGAAATGAGAACTTCCTGGGAAGGTTTAAAGAGAGAGGCTTTGAACAGATTGGGATGCAGGAGCAGAGTGCGTAGCTGTGTTGGCCTGAGGTAGCTTGGTGTTACGGTGAGTTGTTAGTAGTAGTAGTAGTAGCTAGAAATAGGGATTATTTTCAGTAAAGTACAAACATCAGAAAGTAAAACTCTTGAATGAATTGCGACATTAAGATTGACAATGTTCCTATGAGATCTTTCTTTGTCTAAGCAAAAATGCATTCTATTTCAAAGGCAAAAATTCTCCGAGAAACATTATTAGGTTAAGACCTGTTCTCGCTGAAATGATTTTATGAAATTGAAGGAGCTAATTTCTTTTATTGCACGAATTCTCTTTGTATGACATTTTAAAAATCAACCCCTTTATCTCTCTCTATCTCCCTCCCTCTCTTTTGATTTGTCCAAATCATGGAATTGTTGTTGCAGTTCTTGAGTATTCGTGACAATTTCTAAGAGTGGCTTTTATTGGGCCAGAGAATTCAAATAAGGAAATTTTCTTTCTTTGAAATTCTTCGGTTTTGAATAAAAAATTGAAACTATAAGTTTTTCTTCAAATGAGAGCATAGAGTCACATTAGAACGATGAGGAATTATCCTGTATAAGAGGAGATCTACGCTTTCCTACCTTCACGCACGCTCCTTACGCTAACGTTTTACTAGTACTTCACTAAAAGGATTTTTTTGAGTTCTATAAACATTGGAAGATGGAAAACTTTACTTACTACAGCAAATGGGCAAAGTACTGGGCAATATGGGCAATAATACCTTTTATGTATATCCCATTATTTTTATGTTTTGCAATAGTTCCCGAGGTATTGGATAAATGACTCAAAGTCTAGCTTAAACAAGGGGAGTTACATGGGGAGGGGAAACATTATACATAGCAAAATTTATATTTGTTTTAAGCTCTAATGGCTCTAATGTCGTTCTATATTTTCCCTTGAAGTACTTTTTTCTGCTTGTTTTTACACTATGCCCAGGGCTAACGCAAATGTGATTGGAGCTACCGCCTCCTCGAGACCATAATCTTTATAATAAAATTCAACTCTTGCATGGTATGCCTTTTGAGAAAAGGCCTGTTCACTTCATTTTTTTTTCAAATTGAAAAAGAGAATTTCAAAAATAACCTTCTGTTTTCACAATAAGAGGGAATTTTCACCATCTCCCCCCCCCCCCATATTGTACGCTTCGTGCTATATTATCTCCCTCTTTTGGGTGAAGTTGTTAGTTTGCGCCGTAAAATGGCAGAGAAAGCCACTCTGTTTTAGTCCAAACCTCTGCAATACGATTCTCTGATATGCTGAACGTAATGTAATGTTTATCAAGATTACTCGCTTTTTTGGGTAATATTTCATTTCGTCAAAAATTTTGCAATTTTCCTCAGGCCCGTAATTTTCGTGCCTAACATTAAAATTATAACTTTCTATTTTTGAACTCACTATAAAAAGTTTCGGTTAATATTAGCATGAGTAACTCCTTACTTACAGTTGATTAACCATAACTGTTTGAATCTAAACATGTAAAACACACTAAGTGTAGTTATCCACCAAAAATTACGAGCTTCAGAAAGTTCGCCTAACTTTTGAAAGATGGGGAAAATCCCCCTCCCCCTCCAAAAAAATGGTTCAAATTTTATGAAAAACATCAACATGTAAGAAAAACCTAAAGCCAACATCTACAAAACATGAAATTTCCTATTTTTCCAAAGAAGGATACTCATGCAATTAACTTTCTAATTATATCCTATCTTACCTAATGCCCTTTTAAACTAATCGTTTACTAGGTAGTCCTATAAAAATATGGTTTTGACCCGGCTTTCAGCAACATAAATGTTTTACCACCAAATGTTCAGAAAATTCGCTTCATGATAAATTCAAAATCGGCTTTGCAGAAATACCCCTTTCTTCAGGGAAAAGGGGGGGGGGTCTTGAACTTAAAATTTTACAAAATTTTCTGGATTGATAGGTATTTTCCTATTAATTCAAGTCCTAAGAGACCAAAATGACATCATAATTAGAATATTTTGTCGCTTAGTACCCCATTTCCACCCAAGCAAGGTCAGAGGAGATAAAAATTCAGAATCTTAATTTGTGCAGTATTTGGTGGATTCACTGGTCGTTTCCTGTAATTTCGGTTTGGGGAGACCAAAAATGACATCAGAATTGAAAAAATGTTAGTATCTCATTTCCACCTTAGGTGCAGTAAAAAAAAGGTACAAATGTCATTTGTGGTATTGTGATAATATAAAACAATATTTAAAAAAAAAATATATATATAATTGAAAGGTCGTTTCCTATCAATTCAAGTCCGGGAAGACCAAAGAGGTTTTCAAATTTGGAAATTTCATGGCCAAGCAAAATGAATCAATTTTCGCCCAAGCAAGGTCAGAGGGGGATAACAAATCTGAATCTTAATTATGCAGTATTTGGTGGATTGAACGTTCGTTTCTTATTGATTCAATACCGCAAATGACATCAAAATTAGAAAACTCCATCACTTAGTACCCCATTTCTACATTAGCGAGGTTAGAAGGGTAAAATCACCATTTGTGGTATTATAATAATATAATACATAATTGAAAAATAAAAATGGGGAAATGGAGTAGCTTGTGATGGAATTTTTCAATTCTGATATTATTTTTGGTCTCCCCGGACTTGAATTAATGCGAAACGACCTTTCAATCTAGAAAATATTGCAGAAACTTAAATTAAAGATTTCCCCTCTCTCCTCTGAAAAAAGGAGTATTTCTGCACGGCTGATTTTGGCCGTTTTTGGATATGTTCTTCAGCAAATTTTCCGAACATTTTGGTGCCAAAAATATTTCTGTTGCTCAAATGCCGAGGTTTGGCCTTTTTTTGTAGTTTTACTGGACTATAGGTTGCTGCATATCAAAATTGATAATACTACAGGAGAGTGCCACATTCTGGCTTGAATGTTTTTCTTGCTCGAGGCCGAAATGTTTCTGAGCAAAATTCTGGGTACTATTGAAAGGGTTTTGACATAACACCACAGTCTCAGACAGGGGCGTATCCATGATTTTTGGGGGGGCGCCCAAAAAAGGTTGATCCGATAAAAAAAATTAGGGGGGCGCAAAATAGGTTGATCCAATAGACTTGCGTTAGGAGCAAGTTTGATTAACGCAAACTTGAGTTAATTAAGTAAATTACACTACTTATGACTACGCTAGGAGGGGGGTATCCCCCTGGATCCGCCACTGGTCTCAGAAGCCGTACTGGTGTGCAGTATTTCATTTGTTTCTAGCATAAACGCAGTCCTCAAAAATGAACCGTCATTAAAAATCATGTATCCTAATAAACTAACGACTATATAGTATCCCATAGTTATATATTATCTATGAGAGCTATGTCTTTATATTTTATTAAATGAAAAAAGTAAGTTTTTTTAACTGAAAGTAAGAAGCAACATTAAAACTCAAAAACGAACAGAAGCTATTCAGTAAACGAAGGGTAGCCCTCTCCTCAACACCTAGCTCTTTATGCTAAAGCAGTTAGCACTTTTAAAACAGCTTCCTATTCTAATTAAACGATCCTTGTGTTTCAGTAGCCATTCTTCAAAAAATGGAAAAAACAGTCAAACTGTAGTGTAAAGAGTCAGGAATTGAAAGTGGGGCAACCCTTCACATACGAAATAATTTCTGTTCGTTTTGAGTATTAATGTTGCACCTGACTTTGAGTTGAAAAAAATTTGTGTTTTAAAATTTAATTTCTGATCGTTTTTCAAATAATGCCAGTAAATCTGGATCACCCTCCATGAAATATACCTCCCCCCTATCACGGAAAAATCCTCCGTGAAAATTTCCTCCTATTTAAAGTGCATCCCCACCCCGTCAAACTCCCTCCAGACAGTTTCATCCTCGTTGAAAATCCTCCCGCCCCCGTAAAATTTCTTGCAAACGATTCAATCTGAAAAATTCTCCTTAGCATACTTCCATTTGAAAAAGTATAAAAATACTTTAATTTCTAATTGTTTCGTCAGTCACTCTGGATATGCCCCGTTCTGTGGATTTTTTTTTTTTTTTTACCGAAAATCAAAACACGTGGAGAATAGCCCCCGGACAATGCCACAGGAACATTTCCACATGCAAAATTGAGTTGGCAAAGAGAATGTAAGACAATTAATAAGAATTTCGTATAGAAATTCTGTCAAATCTCTCCAGTTTAAAATTTCCCCTGGAAAATTTCTCCCCCAGAAATTTCCATCCTCAAAGAAGATTCTCCTTATGGAAATCCAGCCCAAGCAAAAAACCCACCGAAAATGTCTGTATACTTGAAAGGTGTGCCACCGAAAAGTGTCTGTAAACATTGAGCAAATTTCATAGCTGACAGGCCTCTCTCCACGGACTGTTGGGGGTCATTTTTCCCCGAAAGACATAATTATTTGATCTTTCAATTATACTGAATAAAATGGCTATCTCAAAATTTTGATCAGCTAACTTTGGAGAAAAAGGGGGCATAGGAGGGAGTAAGTTATCCTCTAATCTCTTTGGTCACTTAAAAAGGGCACTAGAACTTGTAATTTCCGCTTGAATGCACCCTCTCCTGATATTCTAGAACCATTACTTTGATACGATCACCTGAAAAAAAAAAAAAAAAAAAAAAAAAAACACGCATCCGTGATTTCTTTATTCTGGCAAAAATATTAAAACTTCCCGTTTTTGTATATAGGAGTTCGAAACTTCCACAGTAGCGTTCTTCAATACCCTGAATCTGATGGTTTATTTTCATTAAGATTCATTGAATTTTAGGGGGTTTTCCCCCTATTATAAAAATCAGGCAAATTTTCTCAGGCTCGTAACTTTTTATGGGTAACACTAAACTTGAGGAATTGTATATATTTGGAATCAGCACAATAAATTGATTCTTTGATGTATCTACTGATATCAAAATTCTGTTCTTAGAGTTTCGGTTACTATTTAGCCGAGTCAATACTTGCAGTTAGTTACTACGAACTGTTAGATTTACTCTTTGGATTAAAAAATCCATATTTTCCACTAAAAATTGACCCACGTGGAAAACTTCCCCCAGAAAATCCCCGCAGAAAATTATCCCCGTGATAGCTCCCCCCTGGAAAATTCCCCGCATATTTGCCCTGGATAATTCCGGACGTTCATTAGAAGGTAAACTAAATGTTCTACTCACCTGTCTTAGTCGGAGGCAATGCTATTATAGCGTTGCCATAAAAGAGCCACAAGTGTTCAATGTATTAATTTTTTCCCAAGAGGCACTTCATGTGGAAGGGGTGGTCGTATAAACTTCGGAGGGTGCTCATTCAGTTGAAAATTAAAAGTTTTAGTGCCCTCTTTAAGAGTCAAAAGTGGTCGAAGGGGAACAAGCCACCTCCACCGTTTTCCCCTAAACGCGTTCGATCAGAATTTTAAGATAGCTATTTTGTTCAAAATAGTAGAAAGGTCACATACCCTGTCTCCGGGGTTGACAACCCCCCTTCCAGCCCCTGGGGCAATGGCTGGGAGATATGCAGGTAGCCTATTGTTAAGATATAAGGTTTTTATGTGAAGAGTGGTCGAACAAAGTTTGGAGGGGGCTCATTCCATTAGCAATTGAAAGTTCCAATGCCCTTTTGAAGATTTAGCTTACTTTTCAACCAGTTGCTGCTGAATGAGTTGTTACCGACTATAGTATTTTTAAAAAGTTACTTATTCCAGTTCAACGGCCCTTGTGTTTCAGCAGTCGTTTATAAAGAATTATGACAAAAAGTCCAATTTTAGCATAAAGAGTGAGGTTTGAGGAGAGGGTAGCCCCCTCATATATGGAATAATGTCTTTTTGTTTTAAGTTTTAATGTTACTCCTTACTTTCAGTCGAAAAAAGTGTTGTTTTTTTTAATTTAATTTTTTATTGTTTTCCAAATCATTGCTTAACCAAGATATTATGTGGGCTACCAGCCTAATCAAGATTCGATTATTTAGTCAAAATTTTCGATGAAGAGTAGTTTTGTTGAATAAGTTCTTAATAATAATTTTACTAAAGAAATTCGGATGGATGGAGACGGGTGCTCTTGTTCATATGGATGGAAGTTCTATATGACTTGGTCTTCTACATGGCTGAAGCCATCACGACCTACACAATAGTGTTCTCTGATGTTGAAATACTCTGTATCCGCATGTTAAAATACATTTAGACATTTATATAGGAAAAGAGGAAAATTGCCATTTAAAATAGGTGAAAAAAGTAAATTACACAACGTACATTACACAACGAATATTGCACAACGAAAAATAAATTCTATTGCAATTTCAGATACTTTTTACTAATACAGTATCATCCAAGGGGTGTCTCATTCTCCACCCGCTGATGTATATCTAAGAGTGCCACTTTTTCGCCACACATGACGGATATCCGCGTCTATAGACACCTCTTGGCGGCACACATGGCACACTTTGCTCAACACAAGGTATACTTCTAGCAGACATGACTCGCCCCACCTGATGTACACTATTTTGCAAGTGTACAACCCCTGGGTGTCACTGGGTGTTATTTTCTTCCGAAGTGAATATTCTTAGCTAACGACTCTGTAATAAAACCCAAAACTACTCCACTCTCTCAGGATATTCGGAGATTCATTAAAATAAATAAACTAATTTTTTGAATTTAGAGACACCTAATTTCTTGAACACCCTATCCTTCCATCGATTCACACCTGGGATCTTGATTGAGGATCCATTTCCCGTACAGCAATTATACATTGCACCAGTTCTACAGCGGCAATTTCGTAACTACCCCCCTTTATTTATCTTACTATCCCGCGCATGTATGAACTGAGATACAACAGGGGATATACTTTTGGTCCCTTAGTTGATATGTCATGCTAGTCCATGAGTTAGTCCCTAACCTTTCTTTGAGAAGTTGAATAATACTCTAAGACAGGTGTTTGGATTGTTTTCTATGGGATAATGAACCGTTGCATATATTCTGGTTTATATAAAGGTAAATTAATTGTATATAAAAATTAGTCAAGATGAACCTCTTTTTTGACTTTTCCTTTGTTTTGGTATTTTAATGAATAGTGTGGCCATTTTAACGATTGTGGCATTTCACGAACTGTATGACGGGCATAAGAACCGTTTAAAGAATTAGGAAAGGGTATGTGGGCTATATATCTTGTGGGTCAAATTTGACGCATTATACTGTCGTGAACCCTTCTCTATTGGTAAAACAAGCCTGAAAATGTAAATGAAATAGATTTATTGAGTTTTTCTTGATTATTATATACTTGATATGCAGACTAACACGATTTTCAATACAACCTTACAATATGTATTTTTTTTTTGTTCCGTTATAGTTAGCAGCATTTGTTTTATTAAATGAAATATTTCTTTCAATAGCGTCAATTGGGATGTGGGAGGAGGGGGATGTGCCCCTAATCTTTACATTAGCCTTAGAATTTGAAAAAAACCTTGTTTAGGGTGTCTTCTTTGGAAAATACCTTTTTTGATGTTTTTGTTGAAAAAATTAAAAACGACAAATTTGCCCTTCCTAGATACAGAATCTATATTTAGCGCCCCCCCCCCCCTTAATTTTAAGGTAACAAGTGAATGGCTTGTCACTCTTGTAACTTTATACATAGCAGCCTTTTAGTTTTAGACAAGCTAAATGAGGCAAAAGGGGGGTGTGGTGCTTTGCACCGAAACCACGTCATAATCCTAAAGTTTTATTATCCATCATAGTTGTTGCGTCTTTCTCACAATTTCGACGTTTCCATTAGAGTCCCTCTACCATAAAAAAGGAGCTCCTGTAGTCGTATCTGCTTGAAGTGACCATCGAAGCTCCTTGACTCACTCATTAGAGATATTCTCAAACATTCAAATGCAGCCTTTAAGACAGGGTTGTGAAACGGAATTCAATTATATCCCGAGATTCACTTTCGAAATATCCTACGCTTGGAAGACAAATACAAAGATTATTGAATAGTAAGAATAATACGCATAAACTTTAGACAGTTTTTGAGCGTAATTTTTAATGTACATGTACATGACTTACCCAAGATCATAACCCGATGATAAGATTTTGGTAAAAATTCTAAATAGAAACAACCCTTCTTTAAGACTACTTGAAATAAAATAGCATACAGCAAACATACATCAAAACATATATATGTTTATACATACATATAAACATTCATAAATTGAATTCATGCTTCAATCAAAGCATTGTAGTAGATGTTGTACTACTATTAAACAATACCTCTCCAAAGCAACATTGAAACAGAACACTGGGCATTTCATTTATTTGTTTTCAACTCTCTAAAGAGAGTTGGAAACTTAAAATTAAACTTAAATTAATTTAATTTCACTAAATTTAATTAAATATTAAATTCTGGAAACTGGCTCTCTTGCTTGTTCTCATTGCTTGTTGTTCCTGCAGTCATCAATAGTCCCTGCAAGATTAAGACCGTAAATAAATGGTGAAAATTTAAAAAATCAAATTTTGGAAACTGACTCTCAAAGGTCCTACTTTATAATCTTGATTTACTTTATGCTTTACAGTTGCGTCCATTTCCACGTTTTTTTTTTTTTTTTTTTTTTTTTTTGCAAAAAGAAGTATTTCTAGACGTACCTTACCGCTTATTCGTTCAACTTGAGCAGTTAAAGCTAAATAGTTAAAACTTTGAAATTCACTCCACCGCAAAGAGAAGTAGGGCTAATACCCTACATCCATGACAAATCATGCATCTGATAGTTAGTTTTAGATAGTCATTTATTCAAAATTTAGTTCTAAGATCACGCAACAAGGCCTACGGGGTTGACAAAACGCCCCAGCGCTAATGGATTTGTTGTCCTTTAAAAAGACTGAATAAAAAATAGTTTGAATAATTTTCGGTTAATTGTAGAGGTTTCTACAACAAATGATCCATTCGCAACATCTTCCCAGCCCCTTTTGCAGTGTGCAACTGGGTATCCCTTCCTTAGGGGCACAAAAATTTAAAAATAATACTTCAATTAGTTTCGACTATTTAAATTCACGGTTCGACGTTGCAGCACTGACAAAAATGTAGTTCTGCCCTGAAAACTTCATAATTAGGAGACAACCAAAATACAAATCTTATAAAACTACGGTTATCCGGTATGGACAGACCTAAGGTAGAGCAAAAACATGTTTTTCATATCCTTGGGGCTTTAAGTCGAGATTATTGATAGACCATTATTTGTTCCCCCTGAAATTAAATTAGTTGTTTCCTAGGATGATTTCTTTAGAGATCATCAACTCTGACCATGCCTGAAGCTTTTGAAACACAAGGAAATTAAGTAGAAGAAAGTGAAGCTCGGATTTTTTTTTTTTTTTTTGTTCATTGCTTTTAGCTGCTCGACCATAGAGTTCAATAAAACTTTAACGGCAATATCTTATTCTGCCTCTTTTTATGGATTTTTTTTTATATTCTATAAATTTCTCTCGATTTTTTACTTTTAATTTCGATTAAGATTTCTTGCTTTTCTACGTTTCGTTATAATAAAGAAGCCTCTTTGAAAGTACCTTATTGAGATCAGTTGGCGCAAAATTAATTAATTAAATCTCACAACGTTTTTCGTCTGTAAATGTAAAAATTTATTGATTCCCAAAAACAAATGCACGCTAAAATGCGACTTCTTAAGCTGATAAGTGTCATATAGTTTTTGCTTATTTTTGGCTGATTTTTTTAGTACATTTTATGGCTTGAATTTCGCACCAACGGCGACCAAAAACTACACAATTGTATATGGAGGCCCTTTCCATTTAAAATTGAATTCTCAATCTTTCCTAATTTATGAAAATATATGTGGCTGTGTAAGTTTCTATTCAACCATTTCTAACAAAATACTTCTAAGGAGTGGAAGCCAAGTCGTATACGTATGTTCATTAACTTTGTCCTAAAATAAAAAAAAAACTAAAATGCCGAAGTTTTTTTCAATTTAGAATTTAAAATCAATGGTAGCTCTTGATAAAAGGCCGGTGGATTACCCCTGCTTCTGAGATTATTTGATATTCATCAAACAGTTCGTGGTAACGAACTGTAAGTAAGGAGCGATCCGGCTCAATGGTAACCGAAACTCTAAAAAACGGGATTTTGATACCAATAGATACATCAAAAGAATCAGATTTTAATTCTGATTTCAAATATATAAGTTTCATTAAGTTTAATCTTACCCATCAAAAGTTACGTGCCTGAGAAAATTTGGCTGATTTTCGAAAAAA
>JAQQPU010013741.1:10865-23801 GCA_029168905.1 Artemia sp. Kazakhstan ARC1039 | reverse complement strand
AACACTAGTGAAATTTATCAAATTGAAAAGATATTAAAGAGTCGTACTCGTAGGGGCAAGAAACAGTTACTTGTTCGCTGGCTAGGATACAACTCGGATTTTGATTCTTGGGTCAGTGCTGAAGATATTAACAATGCCCAATGATTTCTATGTGACTTTCATGTCCAATGTTTCTGATCCTCTCTACAATGACTTGAATAGAACAAGTGATTTTTGGACGAAACTCTCCCCCACCATCAAATTCGACGGAAAGTATGAAGTGGCTCTTGTCGACTGTATTCTCAAAAATACTTATGACATCCTGAGAAAGGATCGTAAATATGAAATAAAAATCAGACCCTATGATTGGCCACCACCACCAGGTGATCAAGAACAAATTCAAAAAATCAATTGGATGGATTATCCATATATTGAATTACCCTACGAGGAACTCACCTGTATGAATGATTTATGTCGTTCTATCAATAAAAGAATTTCCGCTCGTAAAAAAGGAGCTTTTCATTTCAACTATTCAAAGGAAGAGGGCAAGATCTACATTAGTTCACCTATTGCCAGTGAAAAGGTTATTCTCAATGATAACCTAAAGGATGTTCTTGGCTTTAAGCTCAATATAATCAATGGTAAAAGTGCCGGAAACACAAATTTCATTTTCGCTGACTACCCGCCTGCCTTCTCCACAGACACTTGTATATTTCTCTACGCCTCATTTGTGGAAACATCTCGGGTTGGTAATTCAAATGTCCCCTTCCTACGAGTTCTTGAACGAAAAACCAATCAAGAACATATTCATCACTACAATATAAAGCATCTTCAGTATATTCCAGTAAACACTTCCTATTTGGAACTCTGTCAGTTAACATTAAGAACTGAGTTGGGTGATCCAATAGCAATTTCAATGTGTTTGGCTGTGATTACATGTCATTTTCGACCCATCGTTCAACAGCAAGATGTCTAATAGAAAAGTGGTATTCACTTGTCCTGATATTGACTGCTATGTTAATACTCTTGGCCCAAGACAACAGGGCAATGGAATGGACTATTACAAGGGTCGCTCGTCAATGTCTGGGTATGGTCTTGGTAGCTGGTTTGCTAAGCTGTTTCGCTCTTCACTACCACTGGCTAGAAAATATCTTGTACCGGCTGCGACAGATTTTGCATCCTCTACACTATACGATTGGGGCTCTGGCAAGGATTTTAAAAAAAGTGCTACGGAAAATCTTAGGTCCAGTGCGCGAACCCTTGGCGAGAAATTAAAACAGAATGGTAAAGGTTTAAAAAGGTCAAGAAACAATGCATCACTCATCAGTCTCTACTCAGGACGGAAACGAAAGACATCCCTTTTGTCAAAGAAAAGAAAGACAACACGTAGTGTAAACAGAAGGCCCACGAAGAAAATTGTTAGATCGAAACTTGATTTCTTCTCTTAAGATGTCCTACCTGCCACATAAGGATTCTCAACCTTCAATCACCGCCTCATTGAATCTGTTCAATGCTGAAAATGTTGATGTGAGTGTCAAGCATGGATACTATGAACAATTCTATCCGCTACAACCACTCTCCGATAATATCCACTTTCAAATTTATTCCAATGAAGACTACTTCATAGATTTATCGTCCACATTTATAGATTTACAAATGAAAGTCCGGAAATCTGATAATACAATGCCAGTTCGAGCTGATGGGGTATCCTATGAAAATTGTATACTACATAATTTATTTCGTCAAATTAGTGTCTACATCAATGGCACGCTGGTGAGCACAAGCAACAATCTCTCCAACTATGCTAGCTATATCCAATTCATTCTGATGACACCCAAGTCATATAAGGAATTGAGAGGCGCCTCCAATGGATATCAATATATTACTAATACTGATAGTACAGATGCGCTTAAAAATGCTACAACTAGTGAATTACATCTAGTTGGAAAAATATATCATGAAATATTTAATATACCCCAATGGCTGCCCCCCCAATGTTAAAGTGGATATAAAATTGACGCTTGCACCATCTAATTTCATATTGAGAAAGGAACTTGCCGCCAATCCCGATGTAAGTCTCTCCCTCACCTCAGCAATACTTCATGTACGCAAACAGCAGGTTATGAGTTCTGTTGCTTTGGCCGTGGAAAAACTGAGAGCCAATGGAAATAATATTAAACTACTTGTTCCTCATACAATCACCAATCAACGTCATATAGCAATGGGCTCACGCACCTTCACCGACTCATCCTTTATCAATGGTGAAATCCCCTCGAAATTGGCTTTGGCATTTGTAAAGAGCTCCAGTGCAATAGGATCATGGACTGAATGCCCACATAAATTCGAGATGTTTGGACTTTCATCTCTTGTGTGCAAAGTAAACGGCATCCCACTCTACAATCTATCTTTTGATAAATCTTATAGAACATTGTACGAGTTGACCATGCAAACCCTAGATCATGATTCGCAACTATTTGAAAATGGTATAACCGAAGATATGTTTGCTAAAACACATGGTATCATTGTACTGGATTTGTCTGGCACACAGGATATGAGTATAGTACGTACGGGGACTGTGCGTTTAGAGTGTACATTTGCCGACCCATTGGCTGAGAGTATTGCCCTAATCTCACTAAATCAATATGAAACCTATTCGGAAATCACTCCCGAAGGCAGTGTTCTACTAGACTTGGCGCCATGAACACCAGTCAAATAATCAGTGTATTTAATATGGACCCCTACATGTCCCAGTACAAATCCTATTGTCTACCCTCAGACTATCTTGGAAAAATTCAAAGTGCGAACAATACCTTGATTATTGTTAATAGCAGTCCATCGACTGTGCTGACGGGTCATTGGCTGTGCATCTTTCAAACAGTGAAGAATATCGAATTTTTTGATCCTCTTGGTCTACCCTATACATTCTACACGCCACACATCAGCAACTATATTGAGAGCAGTGGGAAAACTATTATTCAAAATCGAAAGAGGGTGCAGGATCTAACGACTAAAAGCTGCGGCTTCCATGCGCTACTATATTTTGTGTTCCGATGTCGTGGTTATACTTACAAGCAGTTTCTCCGTATTTATGGTGACAATCCACGTCTGAACGACTTTCTAGTGGAAAATATTAATATTGATTTCAGTGCCCTAAGAGTAAAGTGCTTAAAAAATGTTTGTGAATTTGTTTATTAATAAAATGTATATATACAACAATGTCTTTAAATCTACACTTTTAGATTTCTTCATCGGTGTATAGGTAACTGTCGTGAACCACTAATGCTGGTAAATCATTTGGATTCACTGTATATTGATCTTGATTGACTGCAAAGTCAGGGTCACATTTTCTGCAGTACAATGTAACTTCACTCTTGTCATATCTCTTTGTATAGTCAATGATACTATTTGCATTCATATTATGAAATTCACGAGTTTCAATCTGTCTATTTGAAGCAATATCACATACTGTGTTTTCAAGTGGTGAATCACATTCGGTAACTGCCAAATAAAAATCGCTTGGTTTATAGTCATAGTAGACAGTGTCATCACAGCGATGACGTAGAAACCAGATTGTCTTGTTACCCCAACAGTTGAATCGTAGACCAGATTCCTCTTCCCAGAATAATTTAAATCCACGACGATACCAATCTCGTAGAAATAAACTAAAATCACGTTTAGGATTCTTTCCAATCATAGCGGGGTAAGTATTCTCCCACTGATCACATTTATCATTGTGACAATTGGAGCAGAGGTGCCCGCTAGGGTGAGAGTCACATACCTCCTCAAGACATGAATTACATCCTTTAATTTGTACTGCATAGCCTCTATGTAATTTGCAAGGATTACATAATTTACACTTTTCATTATAGTCATCAATAATTGTACAATTCTCGCATTGAGTCCAACTGCCAAGAGTGTACATGCACAATGGGCATATATAGAACATTTCGGTTTCCGATGTTAACTCTCTCACAGCTAAAACGAAACTGATCCTCTTCGCGCCATAAATTCAAAGTGTAGGAAAGGGGGAGGAGTAACTCTGTGACGTTGCCTCTTTCGAAGGAGGAGCCATCTACATTGGCAATGAAGGTATATCCACGATATCATTCTGACGTGTCGTGATCAATATATCAATAAATTGAGTATAAGCATTTGAATCACATTTTAAAAGTTTCATACAATAATCCAATGGGGATTATTCCAAATGGTGAGAAAATCATCATCCAAAATCAAATGTTTTTCCATAAACACTACATGATTCTCTCTTTCTCAAATTTATTCATTTTTCAATCCTTTCACTCTGACTGCCAACTCTAGACTGAAAAGAAAGTTGGCTCGGAAACAACAACAACATTGACCTTGGCATTTTGCCTCGGAAACAATAACAACATTGACCTTGGCATTCGCTGAGGGCGTGTCCAAAACAACAACAATAACATTGACCCCATTAACCACGTGTTCTCTCTAATTACTCTGTTCAAAACAACAACAACATTGACCTTGGCATTTTGCCTCGGAAACAATAACAACATTGACCTTGGCATTCGTTGAGAGCGTGCCAAAAACACACCTGGAGAAAGAGGTCATTGACCGATTACGCAATCATTCTCACTAATGACTCTATGCCCATATATGGACTCCCGGTCGGAGTTATAGGGTCATCTCTACTACAGTAGCAGCGACAAGACACAGCCTAGTCCTAACAGGGTACGGGGAAAACCTGTTTGGGCATATGTTGTCTTTACACAGCACTCGCTATCTGCATAGAGTTCAAAAATAAATAAACACAAGAGCCTGAATTTCTAATTTGAAAGGTGGCCCCAATTTAGTCCTTTTTCTGAGGCATATTTTCAGAGTTAAGTGGTTTCATATTTAAGTATTACATATTTCAGAAACGGTTATCAGTTTGGAGCAGCTTAAATATTCATTCCAATTTTACAAAAAAATAATACCTTTATCTAAGGAGGTGCCGAAGTTCAATATGCTTAGGGGCATATCCTGATTCAAATTAAAGAAAAACGATTCACTTCACTTCAATTCAATTTGATTTATTACAAAAACAAAAAAAAACGCCGACTAAATTATAAATAACCCCTTCTCTGAAAAAAAAGCTTGTAAACATTTGCAGTGGGAAGCTAGGTCTAGCTATTAAACGAAATGAACAACGATTATAAAACAAAGAAAACAAAAAATAATAAAAATAATAATTATGAAACTCTTATCAAATACTTGCTTCATTTACTTTCTATTAAACAGCCCTAAGTGGTCATCCGGATAACTACTCTCTAGAATAGGGTTCCGCGCACCAGGCAGTGAAAACCTGGTAGGGAAGCCAGCCCTATGCAGGACAGCAAAATTACCAGCTTGGCGGATTTCATATTTACGAAACAACCTACTATCATTGGAACAATCCTGAAAACCTACAGGGCTCATACGATTCCAACATTGATAAGCAAAGAATTCTAACTGGTATCTCGTGTCTGTTCCATATTCAGCCCTTTAGTGCATCGAAGCAAGTAGAAGTGTCAGGAACATCTTTTACGTTTCCGCCAAAGAAGAACCAATTCATAAAATTCAGATTTTTGTCAAAAAAATTACAGCGGTTTCAATTACAAACACATGTTCACCTGTTCTGTTCTACAAGAAAGTTATAATTATTGTTGTTGCATAAGATTTTATTGTAGTTTTAAAATTGTCCGTCCTCTTTAAACAGAGTGACCACGAGAACATACTTTATCTTAAACCCACCAGTCTATTTCATTTCTAGTTTTATCGTCAAAGCGATACATCGCCAATTAATGCTCAAATTATTTTTTGATAAATTAAATAGACGAAACTCTAAAAAAGAAGTTTCATATAAAGAGGAAAAGGGTGAACTCGCCACCAGGGGCTTATGGCAGTTTAACGTGTTGATGAGTTTGCTGCCGCAGTAGCAAATTTTGATTTATTTTAGAACTTAGGTACGATCAAAATTTAACTTATAAACAGTTTGATCATTGGTAATGATCAAAAAGATATTTACAATTAGGAAATAAAATTATGTGTCATACCTAAAAAATTTATTTCTAATAATCTCTGATTTACGTCGCAAAAATAATTAACCCATTTCCAAAACTTGAAACTATTCTGAATAAAATTACCATGGCTGGGGCAGGCCCTCAACACCTTTAGTGAATACTGGATTTAACATAAAAGAAGCTTCCTAAATAAATTTTAGCTTGAATGTTTTATCCACAAAGTAAAACAGCCTATTCAACGAGAAGCAGCGGAAGAACGCAGCCTCCCACTGCTAACAGGGTTTTCTGTCAACTTCATGAATAATACATTTATTCTATGAAAAGATATGAAGCTATTAGAATCCTCCACATCTATGGTGACTTAATTTATTGCGGGAAGCATAGCAGACAAACGGAAAGACTTTGAAATTTGAGCACGCTCCCCCTCTTTTCTAGAATGACACATGGGATAAATCATGTTTGCATTAACAATGGACCGAAATGATATACTGCTATGCAACTATTATTTTCTTTTAGTTATTACATTTAAAACCTTTTAGTGTCTATTTTAGAATCTCGTGTTCAAGTCGCTAATAGCAAGGTTTGCAGTTTTATATTACAATTGAAAGTTACATACAGGAAAATCACTTCAGAAAAAATAGTTTTGTGCTGTACTATACGAAGTGGGAAAAAAAACATCTTTAAAAAAATTCCACATTATGAAATTTGTAAGACTAGAAAATACTGAAAATCATGGGGTTGAGACCCAAACAAGAGGATAATATGGCCTAAACATATTCTGCAATTTTAAAAATGACCTATCATTATCATGTACTAATTCACATATGTACTTATTCACTAATTAACATATGCATTGCTGAGACTAATCTCAGGCAATAGCTGCTGAATGGTGAGGGTATCTTGCATGGATACAAAATTCTTAAAAGAGATTATAAGGGTGAGGTGGTGTTACCTATGGTGGTGGTGTAACTGCTATTCACCCTCAGAGCCATATTCCATATACTTCCTTAAATCATCCACACTGAGAGGGCAAGAAGGCCCTGTGGTACAAAGTCAACCTCCTGAATCATTCTGCCGTTATTGATAAGCCAGCTACCTTCAGCCCTAACTCAATTACATTAGTGGAAAGTTTCTCAAGTAAGTCATCTGCTAACCTCGACAACTAAATGGATCCTACTGAAAATCTTGTATTAATATTTTCTTTACAGACCAGCTTGACTCTTTTAGGGTGAGTGCAGAGGAATCAATCAGATAAAAAGAGGAGGGCACAATCATGCCCCATCTAGCTTTGAAAAATACATTTTTGAAGCTTCATTTTAAAAAAATCAAAAGAAAAAGAACTGCCCACCCCGCCACCTCTCCTAGGTCTTGAAAAAGTACTTTTTTATCTTCATTCAAAAATACCCCCATCTCCTACATTTTCGTAGATATAGCGGCATTGGCTGAGTTCTCATGATTTGATAGCTTACCATGTAACCACTATAGCCCAAGGTACCTTCATTCCACCACAGTTAAGACATAAGCGAATTATCGGGAAATGCAAAAAGAGAATTAAGACGGTTTTTGGAGTAATCTTGCTGCTCAAAATTGGAAAGGATTTTTCAAGGAAGTTCCTCATAAGGCTGCAAAGGTATATCGGTGGGTCATATATAGAGGATGTACAGGATGCAGATATTTAAGACGATACAGGAATTAAGCAAAGATAAAACATGGTTCAACTTCAACTACAGAAAGGCTATCAAAGCAAAGCAGAAGGAACACAAACGCTAGCTCTTGTAAGTGGGAAGACGTTCCAATTACATCCGTGACAGTAAATTGCGACGCTTTTCGTGTGATTTGCCAATCCCAGCTACAACACAAGAATAATTTTGTCACCAAACAGTAAAATACTTCAGAATAGCAAGGCCGTATCCAGGGGTGGGGGAGTGTTACCCGGTTTGAACCCCCCCCCCCAAAAAAAGTGTTTGTCTGACTCGTAATAACGTAACAAAAAGGGGTAAAATAAATTTTGTATGCGTTTTTTGAGGTTTTTGTGTACCTCCCCCCCCCCCCGAATTTTTTTTTAGTAAGAACCCCTCCGAAAAAATCCTGGGTACGGCCTTGCAGAATAGAGTCGGCTGAGAGCATTTAAGGATGCTATGTCGTGTCAAAAGGGACACCATTCCCTTCCTACAGATTAACGGCATTACCATTCAAAATTTGCAGGCAAGGACTGAAGTTTTTCCTAAGGTCTTTTTCTTAGTCTTGATGACCACGGAACAATAGTACATGACTCTCCTCATCACACAGACTGTTCTCGACCGCACCAAATGCTCTGCTCCAAAAGTGCAGCTGGCTCTACAGCACATGGCTGTTTTCTACACAGTACAACCAATACCCTCTCTCTAATGAGTTATCCCTACTTGTTATACCGTCTGCCAGACAAATATACAGAAAAGGAGATACCCTATACTGAGTACTTAAACAACAGATTTATAAAACCTTGAATTCCATTTGCAATGGTCCCCAGAGGGATGCTATCCCTGAAAACCTATCTGCTGATTCCTTTCAAATGAGTTCAAAATGACGGAATTCTAGAGAGAAAAATCTGGTAAATAGTTAAACAGTAGAATAAAACTTCAAATTCTATTCAAAATTACTAGGTCAATCCATCTTAATTAGGCAAAGGAAAACCAAGCCTTAAGACCGAAAAAGAACTTAAAGCCAAAGAGAATGAAAAGTAAATGGATTTTCACTCAGGTTTCTGTCTTACCCATCCATCACACATTCCAAAAATCCTACTGTTCACTAAGACAAAACTTTTTTGGTGGTTTTAAAAAATTTGGCCCAAGGCCATTTCAACTGAAGCAGTTTACAAAAAAAAAATTAAAGGTAATATATTTCAAATTTTGGTCAGATTTGCTGTTGGGTAGTTGGCAGTAATAGTAAGTGAGCCTCTAGTGGGTTGACATCTAAATATATTCTCTTATTGCCCTACTACTACCATATTGCAATTCCATTGACTTATTTTGAATTACTGACTTCAATAGCTTTTAAATATCATCTTCGGTGGTGATGAGCAAGCTCGGAAAATATTGGACACAAATTGTGATGGAAACTGGTGATGGAAACAAATAGCGTAGACTATGTACTTTTTTTTCGTTTTCAATGCTCATATTGTAATTCAGCCTCTTAAACAAAGATCAAATTACATATTGTTTATACTTTTGAACAATGCGGATTTTAAGATTTGGGGATGTATTTCTTTCTGTAAGATCGTAAGGGTGGTAATTTTTGTTTGTGGAAATTTTTCTCGGCAGGGGGCTCTAGGCAAGGCTGTATACAGGGGTAAATGGTAGTGAGATTAACCCCCCCTTCCTTCCAAAATCTTTGTCCCACACGTAAAAATTAACAAAATACATGCAAAACAAAGTTTCTTGCGTTTTATAAAGTTCATTTCTGTAACCCACTTCGTCAAACAAAAATCCTGGATACGACCTTGGCAATAAGTGTGGAGTCGTGGGTGGTAAACTGACCGGGAATACATTTATGTGAGGGTAAAATTTGTGCGCTGGAGAGTTCTGGGGTGAAGGCTTTGTGGGTGGAGAGTTTGATTTGGGTCTCAAATGAAAACTACTTTTTCTCTTTTCTGTAATCTTGAAGGACAAAATAAAATGTACCATTTTACTTATTACAATGGTAACGGATTTACAGTTTGGTTTCGTTCTTTTTTTGACAGGTTTACAGTCGATAAAAATGTAACTCATTAGGCAAGTCAAATTAGATCACTAAAAGAAAAAACTATCTCTGCTTTTGTCACGTCCAGTAACGCTATCTAAAGAGAACAGAGAAAGCAATACTATTTATTTTATATGTTGCATTCATTTCAAATTTTTAAAATTAAAGAATTTATACTCAAATTCATTATTATGTGCTAGGAGAGTGCAATGTTTTTTCCAACACCTCAAACGGTATACCCGGTAGCTTGTCTTCTCGATAAGTTTTACTCAGATTTATAAAGCCCATGAAGCAACTAAGCAAGACTTTTAAAAAGGCAGCTTCCAAGCCAGGATTAAAATTCTTTGTCTATAGTGGCTGATAGTATAGCTTTACCACCTACGAGAAAATTTTGACATTGCCTAAAAAATCTGCTTGCTTATGTTTCTTTTGGTTCACTCATCTTTTCCGTTCCAATCCTCAATCGTAAAATGTTCTCCATTCTGGTTAAGTGTCATCTACGTTTTATTTTATTACAAAATATAGGTGGCAAGACATAACAAGTACCTGATCATTGAATGTGTGTGTAGCTTGAAAAATGTATAAAATGTAGGAGGTCCAATTTGGAATTTTAACATTAGGATTTTTTAAACAGTTGAATAAGTATTTTGAAGAATAAAAAGTTCTTTTATTGGTTATACATGGGGTTTCAGCTCAAGAGAGATGACCTTCCGATCCAGAAGAATGACCGTGCCATTTCTTGAACTCAACGAACTATTGGCACGGATATTCTTTTGCCTCAATCCATCCAATCCAGAAGGCTTGACCGTACCAAAGTTGGTTGTGAGTAATTAAAGTATATACGCATAAATACGCATAAATATATGCGTATTAAAGCTTAGGAAAGCCTGACAACTCAATTTTTAATGTAAAAGATGTTCGATGCAGATGTGTAGGTTAGTACTTAGCTGGCACCAAGTATAAGAATAAAGAAGATGTGTGAAAAATCACACATTCTGTACTCTATAATTTCAGAAAATAGTAAAAAAATATATACAAATATATATAATATCATGGAGATCTTGAAAGTATAAATTTTCTGATTGTTGTAGCAAAAGAAAAACATTCCAATAAATTGGCAGTAAACTGGATAAAAAACTAATGATTGAGTAAGTAAAATTATGCAAGAATATAACTTTAACATCTTGTTATTAAATAGGATATGAACAAATTGTCTTTACGATTGAATAGCTAAGAATCTAATTATGCATTAATATGGTTATTGTTAAAGTAATTCAAGATGAAACTCTTCAAATTACTAGCTAATTGACTTACTAACAACAGCAACTTAAAAAGACCAATTATCCTATTCTGTTATATTAATCGATATAGTGTTCAAAAATGTATTTACATATCAATATAATCCTGATTTTAGTATGATTCTGAAAATATTACTTTCATTACTTAACTTTAACTATGTAAAGCAGAAATATTAAATTAGATAAGTAGCCCAAATTCCAAGATGAAAATCTAGACTTGACACCTTTTCAGTGTCATAAAAGCATTATTTGAAAGATAACAACTTGCTTTGAGGGTTTCCATCCAGTTCGTACCTATCGCGTAAGTGGGAAGTAACATGTGATTAACATTCTAGGGACCAAAAGATTTTTCATGTTTGAACTTATACAAGTGAAAAGCATCTTTAAATTTACGGAAATAATTTCCGCTTATTTTTTTTAACGGTTCAGCGTGGCATTAATCTCTACAAAACTTTTCCCAAAGCCTTATACCTAAAAATTTTTCTTAGCAACGTAGAAAATCCAAGTTTCCAGGTATGAATGGATCTGAAAGAGAGCCAGTGGACAATATATTCTTTCATTTTGATGCCTTTGGTGTTTTAAGCTTTGAAGATTACTGTACAAAATTAGATCATTAACAAAATGTAAATACGCAATCAGATTCAAAAAAAATACTAGAAATAGCGTGGTCACTCTTTTGGCTCAGAGGGCCACATAGTAACATTTATTGTGGACTTTAATTGAAGAAATAAACGAGTAAAAAAAACTTGCAGTTAGAGCTTTGTTTAGGCTGCATGATTCCTAAAGCATACTTTTTACTTTTTGGTACGCTAACAAGGCAATTTTAGTAACCTATGCATAGACTATATTTTGACTATATTGAAAATGATTTTTTGTTTTTAGTCACTTGTGCATACAAGTTTATGACTAATGTAACGTTATTCATTTGCACTCTTAGATCACCAATGCCTTATAGTCGGTAAAAGTTAGTAATATCTTACTAAATTTTCATTGGGCAATGTTGATGACAGTTTGGCTATGGGTACTAACTGAATGAGACTTTCTTATAGTCAAGTTCAAAGGCTGATTCATAAGAAAAGAAATTAAAAAGACTTGGAGAAAGAAACTGAAATGGAAAATGAAACCACGAAAAATATTCAGTTGCAACTATTTTGTAATAATAAATTTGGAACAAATGTGAAAAATAAGATCTGATTTAGAATAAAATGTTATTAGGACCATTTAAAATGCTGTTGTTGACAAAGTAAAGAAAAGTAAGATTATATTCTTTATTATTTAATACCTAATCATGTCGTTATTTAATACCAAATACACATGGAAAGCAAGCAGTGTGAAAGCAAGTTGGTAACTTCTTAATTGCTATAACTAAACTGCATAGTTGAGTAGTTACTGTGCAGCTTTTAACGGCAAAGTAAGCAATAAATTCTCGTGGTTTTGACAGTTATTGCTCTGAAATTACAAGTATAATTTGTTTTTTCAACTATGGTGTCCATTTGTGTTCAAACATCCACAAACAGAAAATAAAAAAAGGTTACTTCAGCCAACTTTAAAATATGACGAAAAAAAAAAACTTGCTTTAGACTGAGCGAATATATTTCAGTTGACAAACATTGAATTTTGATCAAGATAGTTGCTATATTTGATAGATTTGAAGAGTCGCTTGATATTGGTCTTATTAGCATTTGGTTCTATTCAGGCCCAGATGGATAGGAATCAGTTCTCTGTTGCGGATTTTCTTTTTTTTATTCTGAAGAATGACTTGGAAAATTTTCTTTTTCCATTTGAATGATATACCTTTGAATATTTCTCAATTGTTTGATACGATGATTCCTTGGGAAACATCTCTAGAACCCTTCTTCTCTGGAAAGTAAAAACAAATTCTACTTTATAGATAGTAGCAGGAAACTGCTGTTTAAGGGTAAGGG
>JAQQPU010013739.1:0-18795 GCA_029168905.1 Artemia sp. Kazakhstan ARC1039 | reverse complement strand
TAAGGAATACACATCAGAATAAGTATATTAAACTGTCAATCCTAGTATATTTTTTTTATTTTAGTAAAGTGCGAATTATGTTCTGGGTGTAAAAGAAATGAATGAATAATCTAGATGTAAAAGAAATAAATGAGCGTTGCAAGCACATTGTGCTGACACCGCTGTTTATCTAAGCAGCGCTATGGTGCTGTCTGTGATAAAAACAAACTTTTTTTTATCAATTAAGTCCACTTAGTTGCACTGTCATAGTGAAATCTGAAGACTTAATAATTCAAAACCTCTAATAACTCGATAACCTTTCATAGAAACCTATAAAATATGATTATAAATTTAATTTTGATATGGGGAGTAAATGTTAATCTGCACGTAGTAAACTAATATAAGGGCAGAGGGCTTTGAGATTTTAATAGGCTTCTATTATCATTGGAGTGGTTTGCTATATAATGAATCCGGCAACTGTATTGTTCCTAAAATTCCTAAGTCTTCTGTACTAGATTTTCGAGTAGTATAACATTTACATATATTTTGGTAATTAATCGACATGAAGCCAGAATGAATTTTAATTCTATTACTTTAATTAATCTATTGCATTATTAAGCCAAACTTCCTGGTTGAATAAAGCTTCCAGTTTATTTTGTTTTGTGTCTGGATTAAGCTTAAATAATCGATTGTCATTATTATTATTATTATCAGTACAATCAAACAGTTCGTGGTAACGAACTGTAAGAAGGGGCGACCCGGCTCAACGGTAGCCGAAACTCTAAAAAACGGTATTTTGATACCAATAGATACATCAAAAGAATCAGATTTTAATGATGATTTCAAATATATAAGTTTCATCAATTTTAGTCCTACCCATCAAAAGCTACGCGTTACCTGAGAAAATTTGGCTGATTTTCGAAAAAAGGGGGAAAGACCCCCTAAATATTATAGAACCCTAATAAAAATCACACCATCATATTCAGCGTATCAGAGAACCTTACTGTAGAAGTTTCAAGCTCCTATCTACAAAAATGTGGGATTTTGCATTATTTGCCAGAAGAAAGATCACGGATGCGTGTTTATTTTTTTTTATTTATTTTTTTTCCTTGGGTGATCGTATCGACCCAGTGGTCCTAGAATGTCGTGAGAGGGCTCATTGGAATGAAAATTAAAAGTTCTTGTGCCTTTTTTAAGTGACCAAAAAAAATGGAGGGCAACTAAGCCCCCTCCCACACTCATTTTTTTCCCAAATTCACGCGATCAAAATTTTGAGATAGTCATTTTGTTCAGCATGTTCGAAACTATGATAAGTATGTCTTTTAGAATGACTTAATCCCCCGAAGTTCCCGGGGGGAGGGCTGAAAGTTATGAACTTTACCCATTGTATAGTATTGGTTATTTTGAAGTATACAGACGTTTTAGGGGGAATTTTTTCTGGTAGTGGAGGGGGGGGGGGTCGGGGGTAATATGGGAGGATATTTCCATGAAGGAAGTTTTCATGGAGGAAGGGATATTGCTATGAAGGGGACGCCGGATTTCCCAGCATTATTTAAAAAGAGATCAGAAATTAAATATATAAAAAAACAAGTTTTTCAACTGCATCAGCAGCAGCATCAAAACTTAAAAATAACTTAAAATATTACATATATGATTGGGTTCACCCCCTAGTCAATACCTCGCTCTTTAAGCCAAAGATTTTTTAGCACTTTCATAAGAGCTATTTATTCTAATTAACGGCCTTTGTGATTAAGCGGTCATTTTTAAAAAATTAGAACAAAATTCAAACTTTAGCTTTAAGAGCAAGGTATTGACTAGGGGGCGAATCCCCTAATATACGTATTGAAATTATATTAATATAGAAGTTCGTTACGTAAGTTAATTCGTAAGTTACGTATATTTATTACTAATAAAAACGTTCGTAAATAAAATTAAACAAGTTTCGAGAAAGCTATTTAACCAAATAAAAGTATATTAATATGCACATTTTGTTTTAATTATTCATGTTCGGTGAGCAAAAATCAAAACCTGCATTAATTCAAAAACGTTCAAAAATTAAATAAAAAAAACAAGTTTTTTTTAACTGAAAGTAAGGAACGACGTTAAAACTTAAAACGAACAGAAAGTATTCCGTATATGAAAGGGGCTGTCCCCTCCTCAACGCCTCGCTCTTTACGCTAAAGTTTGACTTTGTCACAACTCTATTTTTTTTAAACAATGAAAAACTTTAGCGTAAAGAGCGAGGCGTTGAGGAGGGGACAGCCCCTTTCATATACTGAATAATTTCTGTTCGTTTTAAGTTTTAACGTAGTTCCTTACTTTCAGTTTAAAAAAACTTGTTTTTTTTATTTAATTATTATTAAGAATTGGCACAAGAAAACTACGTTGGGGCTTAATCCATAAAGACCCATTCTCTCCACCTTCAACCCCAAGAAAAACAAAAAAAAAATATAGCGAAACGGCCTCTGGGCTATTGGTGCGCGCTCAGGCCTGGTATGTTAAGAGAGGACTTGCCCATATCTTGTTTTCCCCTTTGTAGAATTTTTTGTTATTTGTTGCTGTATGATTGGTAATATGCCTAAGATCGTTAATTATATTGCAATATTATCTATAAAATTCAATTCGATTTAAAATTTAGTATACTACTACTACTACTACTACTAAAAACTCACCGCAGCACCAAGCCGTCTGAGGCCAACACAGCTACGCACGCTCGTCCTCCATCCCAATCTATTCAAAGCCTCCCTTTTTAAACCCTTCCAGGAAGTTCCCTTTCCTTTAAATCTTTCTTTCTGACGTCCTCCCACCGCAGACAAGGACGACCTGCTTTCCGTTTAGACCTATGCGGTTGGCCAAAAAGGACAATCTTCGGCAATCTGTCATCCTTTATCCACACAACGTGCCCTTGCTACCTCAACCTTCTTTTCATTATAGCCCTAGAAAGCGGTATTGAACCACATTTTTCATACAGCCTTCTGTTTGAAATACGGTCAGTCAGCAGGGTACCCAGAACAATCCGTAAGCAATTTCTCTGGGAAACATCTAGCAAAACTTTATTCGCTTTTCGGAGCGCCTATGCTATAGCACCATGAATGAATGATTTTATTTAGTGATTAAACCCGTACAGAGTCTTTCACAAATCTCTTAAATATAGCATAAAATATCAAAAACTTAAAATCACAAGCAAAATACTAAACACCACAAAGAAACAAGGAAAAAGGAAAAACAATAAGTCTTCAGCACCATATTTGACCACTGTCATCACTATAACTTCTAATATTCTAATCTTGGTTTGCAGACTTATCTTCCTATTCTTCAAAAAATTTTTAACTGGCCCCTCAAAAAAATTGCACCTGAGTCTTGGCTATTCTAGTTTTAACATCTTCACTGCTCCCACTGTCTTTACTAATATTACTACCTTGTAAGTGAAGCTGCCCACCTGATTAATCTTTTTGTTACCCAACCTCACCTTTTAATCTTCATTTATTTCTAGCCTTAGTCACTTAGTCTTCTTAACATTAATTTTCAAATCTATTCTAACACCCTAAACTCGCAAAACCTCTAAAAGTTCATTGATTTTGTTCACATTTTCATCTAGGATGCTTAAATCATCAGCATAATCCAAGTCTTTTTCCTCCCCAGGAGACTTTTTCCTCCCCATTTGATTCCGTGGTCTCCCATTGCCTTTCCTGTGCTCCTTAAAACAAAGTCCATCAAAATAATCCATATAAAGGGAGATGGAACACAGCCCTGCTTAACTCCTGATTTAATACAAAAACCAGCTGCTAACCTCATTTCCTACCTTAACTGCAGCCGTGTTACTCTCGTACACAGCACTAATCACTTTAATGTATTTGTCTGGTATACCATACAAGGATAAAACCTTTGCTAAAGCTCTTCTATCAACAGAACCGAACGCTTGCTCATAATCTATAAAACTGAGGACCAAAGGTGTTCGACAACTCAGGCACTTCTCGATTATTAGTCCAAGAGTAAAAATTTGGTCGACACATCCTCTACCTTTTCTAAAACCGCACTGTTCTTCTCTTAAAACTGTCTACGGCACCTCTCAGTTCAAAGAGTATCATATTACTAAGTAATTTACTACCTACAGAGGCCAGACTAATGCCTCGATAATTATTTTATAAAATTAGTATAGATTAATTTTAGAAAAATGAAAAGTGCATTTTTGAATTTCTAAATATTGCGTATTTAAATGTACTAGAATAGCAATTATTTTTGTCTGAGCGGTGTTAATAGAAAAGCAGTAAACAGCACTTGATCCTCAGAACCGGTACTAGTATTTGAATTTATTTCTCCCACATGAGGTTGCTCTCCATTAAAGGGGTGAACGCAGGGAGGGTAGGGGGTA
The DNA here is from genome assembly GCA_029168905.1 of Artemia sp. Kazakhstan ARC1039. NCBI lineage: Eukaryota > Metazoa > Arthropoda > Branchiopoda > Anostraca > Artemiidae > Artemia > Artemia sp. Kazakhstan ARC1039. Next base: position 14,444 of record JAQQPU010013739.1, on the reverse strand, counting down.
GGGCTTAAATTTCATTAAATTTATTGACACTTCTTAAAACAATTATCAAATTTTCCCTCCTCCGCCGAATTTTTTTTTATTTTATTCCATCTGAAAAGAATCCTGTGTATCTGCCTACGCATGGTTGGTGCTCACAGGGGACTGAACCCTCCAAAAATATTTTAATCCATCCAATCTCGGCAGCGTGTTTCACAAAATATCCCACCTCATTGTCAGACACGTGGCAAGACGGGCAATGGCGGAACGGGGACTAAAATTAAGAGGAATTGACTCTTCCATATGTGTACTACTCTTACAAGCACCACGAGAGAGTTACCACAACCCCCCCCCTCCCCCCTCCAAGAAGTAAGTATATATTTGTTTCTTCTATTAAAAACTATTGATTAAAATAGAATTTGATGTTTCAATTGGTTTATTTATTTATTACTCATCTATTCACTTCTATAGGTATGAAGCAATTATTATGTGAAATGTATAATTCTAAACGATTTAAAATTTGGAAACTGACGACAATAAATCAATATAAAAGAAAATACACAAGCATATATGACCATGTAGAAACTTAAAAAAAATCGAACAAAAAACGCTGTAAACTGAAGAGCGTATTAGCTCACTCTCATTATTTTTTAATTCAGGAAAACGTTTGTTTTTTTGTATAGTATATATTTTTTTTCTTTTACTAAATTTGTGAATTTTCGGAAAGCCTTACTACGTATCAGAGAAGTTAATAATTGATTTTAACTTTTCTTTGATAATTCGCATGAAAAGGAAGATTCTTCTTTCGAAACAAAATACTTTCTCACCACAGATCAAGCATAAAGCGTAAATAAAACGGAAATGAAAATATAATAAATTAAGATGAGAGATAGTTAACTTAGGTATCCGACTGTTCTGAAACAGAACTATCAGAAGTTCTGCAAAACGTTTTGTAAAGAAATATCTTTTTTATGACTTGTTTTTAAAAAGTCCGAGAATATTTGTGAACAGAATTGATACCGTAGAATTATTTCAGCCTACTTTTAGGGTCTATATATCAATCCCCTTTCCATAAGTGAATCTAGTGTTATGACACTGAAAATTACAAATTGAATTTGGCATAAAAATACAAAAATGTGGCCTAAAAAGTGCAAATTGAATGTGGCCTAAAAATCTTGTTCGTTTAAGCATTCGCCTAATGTAAACTAAATGAAAGAAGTAAAAACAAGCTAAAACTTTGTCTATCTGTACCACATGTATATTTGGCTGTTGTGAAGTACAGGTTTTTCTGTATATGCAGCCAAAAGTTTAAGGGTTTAAAAGTTTTAAACTTTAAAAGTTTGAAAAGTTGCATAGATTCTCGAAAATGTATTATATTTAATCGGACACTTAAAGATTAGAACATAATTATTTATTTTAAGTGCATCGTTATTTTAAGTACAATACCCCTCCTCCTCCAAGCGAAAGAATAACTGTGGTCATGGAATTGCAAGAATACTTTATTTAGTTAATCCTTTAATTCATTAAATAAAAAAAAACAAGTTTTTTTAACTGAAATTAAGGAACGACTTTAAAACTTAAAACGAACAGAAATTATTCCGTATATGAAAGGGGCTGTCCCCTCCTCAACGCCTCCCTCTTAACGCTAGGGTTTTTATTGTTTAAAAAAATAAAGTTGTGAGAAAGAGTCAAACTTTAGCGTAAAGAGCCTGGAGAAAACACATCCCTGGAGAAAACAGAGGAGCAAAAAAAAAAAACAAAAAAAAAACAAATATACACACAACCGAGTTTTCTTGAGGCAAAAAATTCCTATAAATTTTCAGATGGGAGCTTGAAACCTTTACAATAGGGTTGTCTGATACGCCGAATTTGATGGTGTGATTTTCATGACTTTTGGTCCCTTGACGTTTGAGGGATATTTCCCCCTTTTTTGAAGATCATGCAATTTTTCTTATGCTCGTAACTTTTAATGGGTTAAAATCTGATAAGAATCTGATTCTTTTGATGTATGTATTGGTATCAAAATCCTGTTTTTTAGAGTTTTGGTTACTACTGACAAGGGTCGCTCCTTACTTACAGTTCCTTACAACGAACTGCTTGATTTAATTCTTTGCACACAACTCAAAGTGAGTCGTCTGGTCAGTTGTTTGTATTGAGTGTCCAATCAGTATAAGAGGATATGAACCGACAAATCAACAGAAAAATTCAACTTTGAAACTGAAACCGGAAACTGGAACTAAAACCGGCCTATCATAGGAAACTGAACGCCGGAAACTAAAAGAAATAAAAAAATAACATCCAAACAGGCTCTTAAAACTAGTCAACTTGAAATAAGAAACGAAGAAAAAGTATCTTACCCCATTAAATAAACATAGGATACTTAATATACACAATTCAAACTAATAAACTCAACTAAAATAGCTCAGCCTAGTATGCGCAAAACAATGAAATCACACAAACTTTAACCTAAACAAAATGAAACGAGACTCAAAGCAAAGACAATTCGCCCAGTCGACTCAAAACAGGACACCAAACACTTACAGTTGCACCCATCTAACTCTAAAAGTATTCTCAGTATAAAAAACTCAACCTAGTATATTTAAGAAACTCAAAAGCAGTAACTCAACTGGAAAACGAAAATTCAAAGCAGCGACAATATGACATGGTTAACTTAATCTAAGGTAACTAATTTTTTTCTCGACAAACTTTTTATGACATTTCAATGAAAATAGAAAAAGCCAGCTGAATCAACTGATACGAAATCAGCTCAAATACCAAGTTTTCATAATATCTATGATTTTACCGAACTAGCTCAGCCACCAAAAATATAAAAGAAAAATGTTGCTGTAAGTTATTGTTTACCCTAAGAACCTTAATTCGCCGAGCCTCAACTCAGATAACTCAACGTCAAAAAATCAACTCACTTATGTCATTATCCAAGGTAGATCAATCTAAAACAACTCACCAGAGGCATCACCACTAGACCATAAACTCAAACCAGTCAGCTCAACACAGGAAACTAAAGATAAGAATTATCAAAGCTGTCAACAAACAAACAAAGCTTAGTGTAAGCAACTCAATCTTGCCAATTCAATGCAACATAGTTTCACAAACCAAATAAAATAAGTAATTAAAATAGAATGAAAATTTTGAAAAATGGGTAAAACTTTTGAAAGTCAATATAGAAAGCCCAACACAGACCACAGATCAGAGGAACCATTTCACAAGTAAATCCACAAACAACTACCCAAGGAGGCGGCTCAACAAAAACAGCTCCATGCAACAAGTACAACCTACCCTGTTCTCTTCTGTAATCAGGGGAATTATCTAGTACCGATAAACTTTGAAGGAGCCACCCCCCAATAGGGTAAGAAGAGGTTTTAATGAAAGAATTTATAGGAAATTGGAATTGGGAGGGTGGAAAAAAAGAAGCTTCCAATCGATTGGGATGGAGACAGAAGGTATTTTCGAAGACCACACTGCCATGGGGATAAATCTTTTTATTAGACAGTGAAAAACAATGACAAAAAAATGAATATTTTGATCACATATACAGTGACCGTCATCAGCAGATTACACTGTACATGACGGCCACAGTATATGTGATCGAAATAAGGTAATTTAATTTTTTTAGAGTTGAACAAAATTGTAGATTAGGAAGGACATATCAGGATTAGATTAGCTTCGATTGGGAAGATTACGTTTATTTTTTGTTTGCCGCTGGAACAGACTGAAATAGTCTACCTATTCACATTGTGAAAAGTAGCCTTCTTTTTAATCCATTGCTTTGCCATTTCAGGAACATAAGCGCTTTGTCGCAAACATTAGGTTTTACGTTGAGTGGAAAGCCAACTTATTTTTGAGGGGAGATTCAAGAGGTAAAAATGTTGTATTTTTATACCTATATCTCTAGGCATGTTTCTTTCACGTTTCAATTTACAGAATTAAAGATAAAGACTTTCATGGTAAAAAAAAAATAAATGTGTCATTACGGGGTTGCATCAGTTTGGAAGCTGGGGGTTAATAAATAAGGTAATTATAACAGCAATTTTGTAACAATATTTTCTCCAACCTAAATAAAACAAAATATTTCATTACCGGTCATATTTTGAATTACCCAGTAAGCAAAACTAGAAATATCTAGCATTTCTATTTTGACTCAACTATGGAATGCGTTAATTCCTCTACAATTAATTCCTAAAATAATTAAAAGCGAAAAATTTCCCAACAGTTCTCGAGAAACTCGAAATATCTAACACTATACTTTTTTTTGTCACTAAATGAGTCATAATGCCATCAAGCAGTTCTTTTTTCAAAACCTATCCAATATCTGATATCACCTAGATCTAATCTGCCTTGGAAGCTCTCGTTATGTCCATAGAGAAAGAGGGGACGGCGTGACCTCCTCTTTGGGAGTCACCCTGCAATGTAAAGTGTGAGCCAGAAAATCTTTTCATATTTTTGACCTCCCCTCCTAAATAAATTATGAGGATACCCTTTTCTCCCAAAGGAATGTACTTGCTTACACCTTATTTTTTTATCATTATAAATTTTAAAAAAATCGTGCACAACAAATGTATCCTTTGCGCTATTGATTTTGGTTAGGCGGTATTACTACTACTACTGCTCCTACTACTAACTAACTGTAGCCCCGATACCCCTGAGGCCAACGCCATTGCGTGCGCTTCTATTCCATCAGAAATTAACAAAAGTTGGGCGCAAAACCCCTATGCCTTCCCAAGGCCAGAACAAAATTTGCACTTCACTGAAAAAATATAAATGTTTTTACTTTTATAACTTTAATAAATCAAATAATATATATATTTTGATTACTAAATATCAGTTTATGTATATTAAACTGACAATGCACGTTTATTTGTATTTTTTCAAAAAGTGCAAATTTTGTGCTGGCATAGGGAAAGCATAGGGGTTTTGCGCCCAACTTTTGTTAATTTCTGCTCGTTTTGAGTTTGACTCGGTTAATTATTGTAATTTCTGTTCGTTTTGGCTTTCATTTATTTATCGATGCTGATTTGTGGTAGTTTCACTTGAAAAACTTATTTTGTGGAAAAAGTTTTTTAAATTAATTTCTGTTCGTTTTATATTGACATAGTCTTTTCAGGGAAAAAGAAAATAATACTTTAAATCTTTTCGTTTTTTAAGACCATCAGATTGGCCTGCAGAATTTTGATTGGACCAGTTTTGGAAAATGGTGTGCGTGAGAGGGGCGTTAGTCGCTATCCAATCACTTTCAACTATAAAAAAGGTACTAGCTCTTTCAATTTCCAATTGAATGAGCCCTTTTGAAGTTTCTACGACAACGCTTTCAATAAAAACTTTATATGCCCCAGGGCATGACTTACAACCCTTGCCTTGAGGGCAATGGGGGGAAAGGTTGTCATCCTTAAAGACCTAATTTTCAAAACCTTCAACTACGTTGAGTAAAATGGCTATCTAAAAATTTGGATTGGACGTGTTTGGAGAAAAGGTGGGCGTGAGAGGGGGGTTAGTTGCCCTCAAATCACTTTCGACTATTAAAAGGGTACTATCCCTTTGCATTTCAAATCGAATGAGCCCTTTTTTCAAGTTTCTACGACCAAGATTTCAATAAAAACCTTATATGTCTCCAGGGCATAACTTATAAACCTTGCCCTGAGGGTTGTGGGGGAGTGTCCTCCTCAAAAATATATTTTCTATCTGGAAATCAACTACGCTGAATAAAATAGCTATCTCAAAATTTTTATTGGGTGTGTTCGGGGAAAAGGTGGGCGTTAGAGGGGGGTTAGTGACCCTCCAATAACTTTCGATTATTGAAAAGGGTACTATCCCTTTGAATTTTAAATCGAATGAGCCCTTTTTCAAGTTTCTACGACAAAGATTTCCTCCTCAAAATTATATTTTCTATCTGGAAATCAACTACGCTGAACAAAATGGCTATCTCAAAATTTTGATTGGATGTGTTTGTGGGAATCATGGTCGTGGGGGTGGCTAGTTGCCCTCCAATCACTTTTGACTATTAAAAAAAACACCAGCTCTTTGAATTTCCAATCGAATGAGCTTTTTTAGAAGTTTCTACGACAACGCCTTCTTTAAAAACCTTATATGCCCCCAGGGCATAACTTAAAACCCTTGCACTGAGGGTTGTGGGGGAGTGTCCCCCCAAAAAACATATTTTCTATCTGGAAATCAACTACGCTGAACAAAATGGCTATGTCAAAATTTTGATTGGATGTGTTTGGGGAAATGATGGGCGTGGGGGGGGCTAGTTACCCTCCAATCACTTTTGACTATTAAAAAGGGCACTAGCCCTTTGAATTTCCAATCGAATGAGCCTTTTTTGAAGAATCTACGACAACGCCTTCTATAAAAACGTTATATGCCCCCAGGGCATAACTTAAAACCCTTGCACTGAGGGTAGTGGGGGAGTGTCCTCCTCAAAAACATATTTTCTATCTGGAAATCAAATACGCTGAACAAAATGGATGTCTCAAAATTTTTGCTGGATTTGTTTGGGGGGAAAATGTGCGTGGGGGGCTTTTTGCCCTCAACACGCTTTTGACTATCAAAAAAGGTACTAGCCCTTCGAATTTCCAATCGAATGAGCCTGTTTTGAAGTTTCTACGACAACACCTTCTATAAAAACCTTATATACCCCCAGGGCATAACTTAAAACCCTTGCCCTGAGGATTGTGGGGGAGTGTCCTTCTCAAAAACATATTTTCTATTTGGAAATCAACTACGCTGAACAAAATGGCTATATCAAAATTTTTATTGGATGTGTTTTGGGGAATGATGGGCGTGGGGGGACTTGTTGCCCTCCAATCACTTTCGACTATTAAAAAGGGCACTATAACTCTCAATTTTCAATCGAATGAGCCCCTTTTGAAGTTTCTACGACGACCCCTTCCATATCAAGAGCCCTGTAAAGGAAAAAAATAATACATAATACATTGTGCCAACATTGTTCTTATATACCCTCAGGGCATAACTTAAAACCCTTGCCCCGAGGGTTGTGGGGGAGTATCCTCCTCAAAAAAATATTTTCTATTCGGAAATCAACTACGCTGAACAAAATGCTATCTCAACATTTTGATTGGATGTGTTTGGGGGAATGCAGGGCGTGGGGAGAGGGTGGCTAGTTGCCCTCCAATCTCTTTCGACTCTTAAAAACGGCACTAGCCACTCCAATTTCCAGTCAAATGAGCCCTTTTCGAAGTTTCTCCGACAACCCCTTCTATAGAAATGCCCCCAGGGCATAACTTAAAACCCAAAGGGTTTTGGGGGAGTGTCCTCCTCATAAAGATACAAAATGGCTATCTCAAAATTTTGATTGGATGCGTTTGGGGGAATGATGGGCGTGTGGGGGGGGGGGCTAATTGCCCTCCAATCACTTTCGACTATTAAAAAGGGCACTAGCCCTTTGAGTTTCCAATCGAATGAGCTTTTTTAGACGTTTATACGACAACGCCTTCTTTAAAAACCTTATATGCCCCCAGGGCATAGCTTAAACCCTTACCCTGAGGGCTGTGGGGGAGTTTCCTCCTGAAAAACTTATTTTCTATGTGGAAATCAACTACGCTGAACAAAATGGCTATCTCAAAATTTTGATTGAATGTAATTGGGGAAATGGTGGGTGGTGGAGGGGGGCTAGTTTGCCCTCCAATCAATTTGACTATTAAAAGGGGCACTAGCCCTTTGAATTCCCAATCGAATGAGCCTTTTTTTGAAGTTTCTACGACAACGCCTAATATAAAAACTTTATATGCCCCCTGGGTATAACTTTAAACCCTTGCCCTGAGGGTAGTGGGGAGTGTCCTCCTCAAATAAATATTTTCTATCTGAAAATCAACTACGCTCAACAAAATGGATATCTCAAAATTTTTATTGGATGTGTTTGGGGGAATAATGGGCGTGGGGGGGGGGGCTAGTTGCCCTCCAATCACTTTCGACTATTAAAAAGGGTACTAGCCCTTCGTATTTCCAATCGAATGAGCCTGTTTTGAAGTTTCTACGACAACACCTTCTATAAAAACCTTATATGCCCCAGGGCATATCTTAAAACCCTGGCCCTAAGGGTTGTGGGGGAGTGCCCTCCTCAAAAACATATTTTCTATCTGGAAATCAACTACGCTGAACAAAATAGTTATCTTAAAATTTTGATTGGATGTGTTTGGAGGAATTATTGGCGTGGGGTGAGGGGGGCTAGTTGCCCTCCCATCACTTTCGACTCTTAAAAATGGCGAAGTTTCTACGAAGTTTCTACGACAGTGCCTTTTCGAAGTTTCTACGACAGTGCCTTCTATAAAAACCTTATATGCCCCCTGGGCAAAACTTAAAACCCTTGCCCCGAGGGTTGTGAGGGAGTGTCCTCCTCAAAAAGATATTTTCTATGTGAAAATTAACTACGATGAACAAAATGGCTATCTCAAAATTTTGATTTGATGTGTTTGGGGGAATGATGGGCGTGGGGGGGGGGCTAGTTGCCCTCCAATCACTCTTGACTATTAAAAAGGGCACTGGAACTCTCAATTTCCAATCGAATGAGCCCCTTTTGAAGTTTCTACGATAACCCCTTCCATATGAAGTGCCCTCTAAAGGAAAAAAATAATACATAGTACATTGTGCCAACATCGTTCTTATATGCCCTCAGGGCATAACTTAAAACCCTTGCCTCGAGGGTTGTGGGGGAGTATCCTCCTCAAAAACATATTTTCACTCGGGAAATCAACTACGCTGAACAGAATCGCTATCTCAAAATTTTGATTTGATGTGTTTGGGGGAATAATGGGCATGGGGGGAGGGGGGCTAGTTGTTCTCCAATTACTTTTGACTCTTAAAAATGGCACTAGCCACTCCAATTTCCAATCAAATGAGCACTTTTCGAAGTTTCTACGACAACGCCTTCTATAAAAACCTTTTATTCCCCCAGGGCATAACTTAAAACCCTTGCCCCGAGAGTTGTGGGGCGTGTGCTCCTAACAAACATATTTTCTATCTGCAAATCAACTACGCTGAATAAAATGGCTATCTTAAAATATTGATTAGATGTGTTTGGGGAAATGATGGGCGTAAGGAGGGCTTGTTGCCCTCCAATCAATTTCGACTATTAAAAAGGGCACTAGCCCTTTGAATTTCCAATCGAATTGTGGTAAAGCTTTCTAATTTAGTTAATTATTAATTGGGTAAAAATATATTAAGACGCAAAAACAAAGTTTCAAAATACCACTTTTTAAGATAAGGATACAAATCGTGGAATGTGTGGGCTTGGAGGGAACTTGCTCAATAACCAATTTCCTGGCTAAATGCGTCAACTTACCGGAAGGACGTGGTTTGGTTTTTCATACATATACCCCGATTTTTGGGACTGAAGACAGACTTTTTGACTTGCCGGGTGAACCTCTGCCCGTTTGTTTTCTCATTAGAAATACCTTGGATCATTGTAAGTGTCTGTATCTTATTTATATATTATTGTTGTTTTTGAGACTTGTGGTCTACTTGGGACAGCCAGTCCCAGTAGACAGAATATATCCGATTATATTATATGTTAAATCAATAAAAATATTGTATTTTAGAAAACCTTTCTACGATCTACTTTTAGCCTCTCGAACATACCCAGTCGGAATGCCTCATTAGTTCGGTCATAGCCTAAGGCACGCTACCAAAGTTTATTTACCTTAGGGCCAGAGTTTATCTCCCCTATAAAGGGAGAATAAAAACCTCTACGACTACAACCCCCAAATACCATAAAATAACACTTCACAACAGAATGAGCCTTTTTTGAAGTTTCTACGACAGCGCCTTCTAGAAAAAACCTTATTTGCCCCCAAGGCATAACTTAAAACCCTTGCCCTGAGGGTAGTGGGGGAGTGTCCTCCTCAAAAACATATTTTCTATCTGGAAATCAACTACGCTGAACAAAATGGCTATCTTAAAATTTTGATTGGATGTATTTGGGGGAATAATGGGCTTGGGGGAGGGGCTAGTTGCCCACCAATCACTTTCGACTATTAAAAAGGGCACTAGCCCTTCGATTTTCCAATCGAATGAGCCTTTTTTCAAGTTTCTGCAACAACGCTTGATATAAAAACCTTATATGCCCCCAGGGCATAACTTAAAACCCTTGCCCTGAGGGTTGTGGGAGAGCGTCCTCCTCAAAAACACATTTTTTTTTCAGGAAATCAACTACGCTGAAGAAAATGACTATCTCGAAATTTTGATTGGATGTGTTTGAGGGAATGATGGGCGTGGGGGGGGGGCTAGTTGCCCTCCAATCACTTTTGACTATTAAAAAAAGGGCACTATCCACCACAATTTTCAATCGAATGAGCCCTTTTCGAAGTTTCTACAAATCCTTCGATACGAAGTGCCTGTCGGAGAAAAAAAATCACATTGTGGCCACATCGTTCTTTACTTAGGCAGCGCTAGCGTGCTGCCTATGATAGTTAAGAGTTTTGAGGCTGAAAGTTTTGAAGTACAAGTTCATAACTTTATACACGTTTCATTGCAACATGGACCGAGTAGGGTTGCCACCACAATCAAATAAAAATCACCAGTTTTCACCAAGAAAATCACCAGAAATGACCAGTATTTAGCAAAAATCACCAGAAATCGGTGGTCAATAATGATAAGCTTTACACCAAAAAGACGCGTTGGGGACCCTGTGCTAAGAAATTATGTTTTTCAAAGGCCGTCAACTGATCAAGAAAGAAGAGAATTTATACCTAAAACCAGAATTCCTGGCAAAGACTGAAATTGTTACCTAAAATCCTGTTACTAGACATGAATAGCCTTTTTATTTATTTAGCTACTATTATACTTTTCTTGGTCTTTACTTTGCAAAACCTTTTCTTTTTCTTTTTTCTAGGTTTTCATTGAAATGAATAACCCCAATAATCCTCTTTTGTCCTCAAATTGAATTTCATTTGCTTATGAGCGTTTTTAACCATAGCCTGTATCCTTAATGGTAAACTTTAGCTCTGAAAAAGACGACTCAAATGGTGTCAATTTCCTATATATTTATTTTACTTCCGGAAAATTGTCGTGGGTCAAGTCTAAGCTGAAATATCAGACAAGCGGTGATAAATCTTATTTTCCTGGTTCCTTAGACGAGAACCCCTTGAGACTGAGCCCCCTGGTTTCTTAAGACTGTTAAGTTCCTTGAAAAAGACCTAGCCTAGGCTGCTGAACCTATGTTCATGTGGGACTATGCTTTCTTTGCCTGAGAATTTTTTTTTCGTTTCTGAGCCACAATTCGTTTTTATCGCACATGGGATACACATGTATGTATTTATAAATTAAAATTTGTAACTATGGGCAAGCCTATTGCCAAGCTAAAAGGATACACAGAAGCCCAAAATAACGCCACTCTTTAGAAATAACGAATAAAAACAAGACATAAAATATGAAAGTCACTGATTGTTTCACCTCAGTAAGACAGCAAAACAAATCATGCATGGAATGTCAACCAATTATGTAAAAAATCACTAAATTAAATGAAAAACACCATAAATCACCAGATTATAAAAGAAAATCACCCAAAATCACCGGATTCAAGAAAATCACCAGAAAAATCACCAGGAGGATGAAAAATCACCAGATCTGGTGATAAATCACCAGCAGTGGCAACCCTGGGACCGAGTCGTATAAGTTTTTGCCACCAGCAGGAATTCGTTCATCTTCGTGACCAAGAGACGAAAAACATCAGTTCAGCGTTGACGTTGACTAATTCGTTTCGTTTTTTTTCCTCACACAGAGCCAATTTGGTAAGACTGCTGAGCTAACACTGTTTCTCTTTCCCTCGTCCCATTAGTGAATATTACTTTTTTTACTCTTATTGGATGAATTGATTGAATGCTTTCTTTTACGAAGTTTTTTGTTGTTGGCAGCCAAATTATATTTTAGACCGCAAACTGGACACCTAATGACGGTGTCCAAAAATTTACCAACAATTTATCTTCATACAGAAACTCTTATTTGTTTATTTATCAAATTGAAGGTTGGTAAATTGTAAGTGTGTTGCTTGAATGAAAGTAATGATTAAAATAACAACGGGCAACTTGATATTCAAGACTGTAGTGGAGAATTCGATCGTAGGAGCAGCCGTAAGGTTCTTCAGTCCCTTCAATTTAGATTTAGATTACCAGGAGGGAATAATCTTCGTATAATGAGAGTGGGAAACTATGCAAAAACTCATGGCATTACTATATTTCAGACTCACGTATTTTGAAACTTCACAATACAAAATAACCAATAAATGTCAATATCCTGATTATTACTGATTCCACACAAATATTGGTCAATAGAATCAATTAAAATTCACTCCAATGTTGTTTTAGACCTGGGAAAAGAAGCTCAGGCTTATTTAGCTTTGGCGAACTTGAAGGATATTTACTTAAATAAAATATTTTCAAAGAAAAGTTAAGAGCAATGTTGAAACCTAAAACAAGCACAAATAAGCACAAGCACAACAAGCACAAAGTCATACGATATTTCAAACTTAAGAATAACAAATTACTATGAATATAATAAGTGAAACCCAAAATGAACAGGAACTAAAATGAATAATCTTATCAAACACAAAGACAACAACAATTCTTAGAGATAAATTAATGAATTTTAAAGTGAACAGAAATTAAAATTAAGGACTAACTTACTTGACTTAAGTCCCATCCATCCTCGAATGTTGTTTTGGGGCCTCTTCATTCCCTATGTTATTGATGTGACGTCTGTATGAGCATCTATCTTCAGTCAGGCGTAGAAGTTGCGGCAGGTTGATTGTAGAAAATTTGTCTTTTCATCTCTTAGGGGACCGACCTCTGGGGCAAGGACCATGCACGCGACCATGGAAGACTATTTTCAGGAGGCAGGAATTTTCCATTCGCTGGATATGGCCTAGCCACCTAAGTTGTTGCAGTTTTATTTTGTTAAGTATGATGTGTTTGATCATGAGGCTTTCAAACAGCCTTATTTTAGAAATCCTGCCTAGGTACGTAATGCCCGCAATACGGCGAAGTGACTTTGTTTTGAATGCGGCTATGCGACGTTGGTCATCTGTTTTGCAGGCCGATGATTCACAAGCGTAAATGGGAATGGGGATAATCAGTCTGTTGAAGAGTCTTGTTTTTAGCAGCGTCGACAAATTCTTGTTCCTTCAGATTGGCATCAAGGCTTTAAAGCTAGAGTTGGCAAGTGCCAGGCACCTCTTAATATCTTTTGAGTGGCTGTTTTCGGATTTTATAAGGCTACCAAAGTAGGTGAACTCTTCGCCCCATTCTATGTTTTCACCACCGAACTTGAAGCTTAAGCTTTTTTTCCGGCTTTTGTGAACAGAGCACGGCTTTCGTCTTTGAGGAATTGATGGTCATTCTAAAGCGGCTGGTGGTTGACTGGATGTTGTCGGCCTGGGACTGAAGATCCCCAAGGCTCCCATTCATTTGGTCTATGTCGTCTGCATAAGCTAATTTATCAATCAATATTCCCCTGATGAGGACACCTGATGAGTTGTCAAGGAGTGGTACGACAGTGATAAGGAACAGGTTAAACAGTTCCGGTGAAAGCAAGCAACCCTGCAGCACACCAGTCAATGTTTGAAAGCTATCTTAAAGGCCCTCTTCCTTCATGACTCGGCTTCTGAAATTTGAGTAAACATCTCCGATCAATGATACTAAGTTTTGTGGTCTACCAAAGTGGAGAATAATATGCCACAGACCTTCTTTGCATATGAGGTCGAAAGCGTGCTTAAAGTCAATGAAAAGGTGGAAAATACTACGTCCAAGCTCAAGATATTTTTTTCCATAATCTGACGGACCGTAAATATCTGATCAATCTTTGACCTGTTTGGGCGGAAGCTGGCCTGATATTCTGGAATAACAGTTGAAGATATAGCTCTTATACGCTCCGGCATTACTCTAGTGAGTATTTTATTGGCGTGGCTCGCAAGGCTTATAGGTCGGTAGTTATGACAGATCGCTTTCAAGCCTTTCTTATGGAATGGATATATCGTTGCTTCATACCATGGGGAGGGGAATTGACCTTCTTCCTAAGCAGCAGTAGCAATTTTTAGGTATAGGTCAAGAAGCGGATTGCAATTTACTTTTAGTAACTCTGGTTTGATTCCATGTGGGCCTGCAGAATTGTCTGTCCTTAAACCCCTGATAGCCAATTCTATCTCGAAACGAAATTGGGGATGGGCTTGGGTCTACAGCGATTACGGGGAGGCTATTAAGCACCGATGGGTCCGGGAGGATTGTTGAGTTTCATGTGCTCTCAAAGTGTTCTTCCCATCTTGATCGGATCCCGTCTATAGTTTGGATCTGGTTACCATTTTCATCAAGAAGGGTACGGGCTTTCAGTCCCTTTTTTGGTTAGTTCCTTCACTTGCCTGTACATGAAATGAGTGTCACCTTTCTTGAATGCCATTTTGCATTGCTCACAATGTTCCCTTATATAGGAGCAGTGAGCACGGCAAG
>JAQQPU010013738.1:0-23808 GCA_029168905.1 Artemia sp. Kazakhstan ARC1039 | reverse complement strand
TTGTTATCTAACTTTTGAAATTTTTTTAACTTAATGGCTATCTCAAACCTTTTATCGGATGCATTCGGAAAAAATGGGCGTGGGGAGGGGGGAGGGCTAGTTGCCCTCTAATCTCTTTTGACTCCCAAAAACTGAACTAGAACTTTCAATTTCCAATCAAGTTAGCCCTCTCTGAAGTTTTTAAGAGCAGCCTTTCCATAAGAACCATATATTTCCCCGGGTCATAACTTACAACGCCTGCCTTCGGGCCCTGGGGGGCTGTGTTGACCCCGAACTTTTCATTATATATTCTTTGAACTAAACGGTGTGAAGGGGGGGGGGCTAGGTGCCCTCCAATCTCTTTTGGCTCTTAAAAAGTGAACTAGAACTTTCAATTTCCAATCAAATGAGCCCTCTCTAAAGTTTATACGAGCAAACCTTCCATAAGGACCATATATGCACCCAGGGCATAACTTATAACCCTTGCCCTGAAGACTTTTAGGGGAGTTTCATGCTCAAAGATATAATCTCCGGAACTTTCAGCAACGTTGAACAAAGTGGCTATCTCAAAATTTTGATTAGATGTGTTTGGGGAAATGGTGGGCGTGGAAGGAGTGTTAGTTGTCTTCCAATCACTTTTGACTATTAAAAAGGGCACTAGCCATTTGAATTTCGAATCGAATGAGCCCTTTTTGAAGTTTCTGCGACAAAACTTTCTATAAAAACCTTATATGCACCCAGGGCATAACTTACAACCCTTGCCCTGAGGGCTGTGGGGGGTTGTCATCCTCAAAGACCTAATTTCCAGAATTTTCAACCACGTTGAACAAAATGGCTATCTCAATACGTTGATTGGATCTGTTTGGGGAAAACGTGGGCGTGAGAGGGGGGTTAGTTGCCCTCCAATCATTTCCGACTATTAAAAAGGGCATAATCCCTTTGAATTTCCAATCAAATGAGCCCTTTTTGAAGTTTATACGACAAAGCTTTCTATAAAAAGCTTATATTCCCCCAGGGCATAACTTACAACGCCTGACCCCTCAGGCTATGGGGGGTCGTGTCGACACCGAAGTTTTGTTATATGATCTTTGAACTATTTTTAACAAAATAACTATCTCATAATTTTTATCGGATACATTTGGGAAAAAAGGGCGTGGGGGGGGATTGGTTACCCTCCAATATCTTTTGACACTTAAAAAGTGAACTAGAGCTTTCAATTTCCAATCAAATGAGCTCTCTCTAAAGTTTATACGAGCATTTGTTCCATAAGAACCATATATGCCCCCAGGACATAACTTATAACCCTTACCCTGAAGACCTTTGGGAGAGTGTCATACTCAAAGATATAATTTCCAGAACTTTCAACAACGTTGAACAAAATCGCTATCTCAAAACTTTGATTGGATGTGTTTGGGGAAATGTTGGGCATGGAAGGGGTGTTACTTGCCTTCCAATCACTTTTGACTATTAAAAAGGGCACTAGAAATTTAAATTTCCAATCGAATGAGACCTTTTTGAAGTTTCTACGACAACACTTTCTATAAGACCGTATATGCCCCCAGGGCATAAGTTACAACCCTTGCCCTGAGGGCTGTGAGGCGGGGGGAGGGGGGGTTGTCATCCTCAAAGTCCTAATTTCCAGAATTTTCAACCATGTTGAACAAAATAGCTATCTTAAAGTGTTGATTGGATGTGTTTGGGGATAAGGTGGGCGTGAGAGAGGGGTTAGTTGCCCTCCAATCACTTCCGACGATGAAAAAGGGCACTAGGCCTTTGAATTTCCAATCGAATCAGCCCATTTTGAAGTTACTACCACAAAGCTTTCTATAAAAAGCTTATATGCCACGAGGGCATAACTTACAACCCTTGTCCTAGGGGCTGTAGGGGAGTGTCCTCCTCAAAAACATAATTTATATATGGAAATCAACTAAGTAGAACAAAATGGCTATCTCAAAATTTTGATTGGATGTGTTTGGGGAAATAGTGGGCGTGGAAGGGGTGTTGGTTGCCTTCCAATCACTTTTGACCCTTAAAAAGGCACTAGAACTCTCGATTTCTAATCGAATGAGCCCCCTTTGAAGTTTTTACGACGACTCCTTCCATATGAAGTGCCTCTGGGGAAAAAATAATAAATAAACAAATGAGTGATAAAACATTGGAGCCGTATGGCCTTTACTATAGGCAACCCTATAGCGTTGCCTCTGATTGAAGGATGTTGCTATGAACAATCACTTCTGGGAAAGTTATGTTCTTATAATGAGCAACTATAGCGGAATGAGCAGTCGTCATGAATGGAAGAGCATTTCAGAAATTCAAACATTTACGGCATTGAGGGGTGGATGCTCGCTTTGTCCACTTTCTAACCCCGGCTCTAACTCAGCTTGTTGATTTGGGGCTGAGGGGTCCGCGAATTTTAGTGCGGTCCTCTTTAAGGGCGGATCTTCAGCAGTGTCTTGGTGGGGGGAGGGGCTAATGTGGCAATGATGCAAATAAGCGAAAACCCGGGGGGGAATATGACAAGGGCGCCATTAATTGACCAAATCGACAGTTTTTTTTTCTTAAGAGTAACAAACACAAAAAAAGCAAGGAATAAGGGTAATAGAAAAATCTTGGGAGATCCAGACTCACCCGGTCCCCCTGAATCCACCAGTGGTCCAATACAGAAACAAATTTTCATGTCCTTTATCGCCATAGAATAACCAACAACTTATTTTATGTAAAAGAGCTAGGGTTTTCCCCTAGAAGCCTTTCCAGTTGCCGTTTTGCAAAAATCGAGGAGACGTGACGAGTGTACACATGAAAGAAATTCGTTCAGTTTCTAGTTAGGCTTTCTCATGGCGTTAACACTACTTATTCTGGACCATGAGAGAGGGCCAAAAAATACAAATAGTCACAATTGATCGGATTGACCCATCTTCAACCAAACCATCCAGAAGTTCAAGAATCAAGATGTTGCTTGAGGAATATTGATATCCAGATAAGAATAGGGCCTTAACACCTTTTATTATTAATTCCATTGGCGTAAATTTAAAACAATCCTGAAGGGGGAAATATCATTTTCTAAGAAATAGCCTAAATTACAGTGAAACGGACAAAATCCAATACAGGTTAAAGTTGAGCCAAACATGGGTGTTAGGCGAGCTGTATCGTATCGATCATAAGGTTTATAAGCACCAGAAATGATATAATCTTAATTACAAATATAATCATAAAGTTATTTATGCCTGAAGCTGCAGGAGAAGGCCAACAAAAATATGGGGCAAACTCTAGGCCTGAAGGGTGAAAAATAAGTCCTGGTGCGGACAGTTCCTCTCCAGGACTACTTTGTCCCAATCTCTTGTCCCAAATTTACTCACTTTCTGAAAAAGTCATTAGGATTTGGCTGGAAGCATATCCAAGAAAAAAACATTCTAAATGTTAGTGTAAGTTGAGTTTTGCACCTCTAGCAGAACGAGGGGAAAGTTCAGAAATACCCTCAATAACTTGGAGAGGAAAGCTCAAAATCAAATAAGTATAGAGGATCTTCTCATGTTTAATATTTTTTTCCATCACGTTTTTAAAGACTTTGTGCAAGTTGAGATTTAGATAGAGGAGAGGAAAGTGGAAAGAGGAAAGGAGAGGAAAGCACACTCTTGATAATTGAAAGACGAAAGCCCACGATCAATTAAGTAGAGAGGAACTCCAAATGTTTAATATTAAATAAAGTAAAACTAATATGCACCTTTAAACAGAGGTGTCTTGGGGGGGGGGGGGGCAAGGGGGGAAGTTGCCTCCCCCAATACTGTGGAGAAAAAAAATGCTATATAACCCATGTTCCTTGACTATCCAGATATGGACCCTTATTGTCCCCTCAAAAAAAGGCCAGACATTCGCCCCTGCCTTTAAATTTTATTGATATACTATAAAATTTTATCATTGCTTCAATATATTTTTTATTTTTTTACATGCTTCTTGAAACTTAACTGATTTGCTATTAACTTTATCGTTGATCAACATATTTTTTTCCTTTTTTCAACAAAATCAGGTATTATGATTTTAAACTGATGTAACTTAGTGTTTAAATTTGTTAATCAATAACAACTAATGAATTAATTTTTATAGTAAGATAGTTTACTTTAAATCAGTTTTTAATTTTTACAGATGAATTAATTTCTTTATTAATTGATCATTAGATGATTTTAGATGATTTATTAATTTTTACTTTAATATAGTACTTAAAGTCTTTTTTTATCTTTTTTTCATTTAAAATTACAGGAAAATTAATGATGAAAATATAAAATATGGATAGCATATTTTAGCGCTAAAAAAGAATTTTCAAACTGATTATAATAAAATTATTTCTCATCTTATAATTAACAGCCACAGAAGTAATATCAGAGTTGTAAGGTACATTAATAGCGTGTGCGTGCTCTGTAAACTAAAATCTTTTTTGTTATTTAATTACCTATATTTTCTTGATTAATGTTATCTATAAACGGAAAGATGCTTTTTGTTATCAAGAAACAAATTACGTAAATGACAGGTATCGTACTAATTATACTGTATTTCTGGTGCATGTGACTTACTAGAGACATCTGTATTTATTTTAGCGAACGGAAATCACTTCAAATTCACCCTGTTTTATATAAATGTAAAAAACAAGTTTTTTTTTACGGAAGTAAAAGCAAAACTGTAACTTAAAACGAACAAAAAATATTGCTTCACAGATTACAGAAGGCCGTATCCAGGGGGAGGGGGTCAGGGGGTTTGAACCAGCACCCCCCCTCCTCCGGAATGTTTGTTTGACTCGTAAAAACATAATAAAAATGAATATAAATAAATTTTTGATGTGTTTTTAAAGTTTTATTTTGTAAACGCCCCCTTGAAAAGAAATTCTTTTGTAAAACACCACCACCAAAAAAAAAAATCCTGGATACGGCCCTGAGATTACACAAGATATATCTACAAAATAAACTCATAAAATTTTTAAATATTTGCAGAATTCTAAAAACTAGAACTTTACTGAAAATACATGGTATAAACAAGTTTAGTTTTGGGGCAAATATAGTTTTGGAAAATGAGGCCCGAAAAAGGCCAAAGCTTTTTCTGATCAGACCAGAATTTGTTTCTTCCTTCATTAACTTGTCCTGTGTTTTTCATGTAGTTTGACTAATTCCTGCGCTTTAACTAAAGCCATACTAACCTCTTCATAGGATATTGCAATGCAAAGACCTATACTTATCATTCTTTCCTTTGCTAAAAATTAAATAAAAAAAAGTTTTTTCAGCTGGAAGTAAGGAGTAACATTAAAACTTAAAACGATCAGAAATTATTACGTATATGAGTGGGTTCGCCCCCTCATCAATACCTCGCTCTTTACGCTAAAGTTTGAATTTTCCTCCAATTCTTTAAGAATGACCCATGAATCACAAAGGCCATTTAGTTAGAATAAATAGCTCTTTTGAAAGTAATAAAAAAACTTTAGCGTAAAGAGTGAGGTATTGGCGAGGGGCGAACCCACTCATATACGTAATAATTTCTGTTCGTTTTGATTTTTATTGTTGCTCCTTACTTTCAGTTGAGAAAAATTGTTTTTGATTTAATTTCTGATCGTTTTTTAAAATGGTGGGATATCCGGCTCCCCCTTCGTGGAAAATTCCCTTAACCTAGGAAAAACTTCTCCATGGAAAGATCCTCCCACGTAACCCCCTCACTCGACCCCCCCCCACCAGAAAAAAATCCCCTGAAAATGTCTGTATAACTCCCAATAACCAATGCTATATGTAAACAATGGGCAAAGTTCACAACTTTCAGGCCTTCCCCCAAGGACTTGGGGAATTAAGTTGTCCTCAAAGACATAGTCGTTTCATTTTTCGACTATGCTGAACAAAATGGCTATCTCAAAATTTTGATTGGGTGACTTTGGGGAAAAAATGAGCATTGAAGGGATCCTAGTTGCCCTCCAATGTTTTTGGTCACTTAAAAAGGGTACTAGAACTTTTAATTTCCGTTTGAATGAGCCCTCTCCCGAGGATCTAAGACCACTGGGTCAATACGATCACCCCTGGGGACTAAAAACAAACAATTACGCTTCCGTGATCTTTCTTCTGGCAAAAAATACAAAATTCCACATTTTTACAGACATAAGCTTGAAACCTCTACAGTAGGGTTCTCTGATACGCTGAATCTGATGGTGTTATTTTCATTAAGATAATAGAAATCTCAAAACAAAATATAAAATATAAGGCAGCATCATTCAGCCAAGGGGGGCTGGATCCCCCCTCTGACCCCCCCCCCCCCATATGGGTGCCCATGCTTACAGTTTGTTACCACGAACTGCTTGATAAGCTGTTTCTTCACTTACTACTCGTTGCGTCAAGTGGCTACAGAAGACCTTTATTTATTTATAAGAGTAAGGGGTCCTTGTTTAGGGTTTTACACATAAAGTTGGGGTAAACTGGTACTAGTGTCGACAAGTTGGCGCTGGAGTCGAGAAAAAACTATCAGTGCCATCTTGCGTTTAGCGACACTTGGAGTTTTTCTAGTGTAAATTTATTTAATTAGTGGGATTAATAAAAGTTGGGTATTAATAAGTGTCTAATCTCAGTTCCTGACAAAAAACCATTACAAGGCTTGAAAAAATGCCAGGTGTCGCCAAACGCTAGATGGTGCTGATAGTTATTTCTTGACTATAGCGCCAGTTTCATTTTTATTAGGACGGAAACTTTGTTTTTACCCATAAGAGCTTTACCGAAAAGAAAGTATTATGGAGAAGGGAAAAGAGTTAATCCTGTTTCTTTCTGGAAGTACAAGGAACTCTGCGGAAAAGAGCTCGCCTATTTTAGTTTCAATCAATATAGAAAATATAGGATGTTCTGACAACTGTATAAAACAAGCATAAGATTATGTCAAACAGTTCGTGGTAACGAATGTAAGTAAGAAGCGACCCGGTCCAAAACTCTAAAAATAGATCTTTGATAACAATTGATACTTACGAAGAATTTTCTTTTTATGCTGATTCCGAATGTATAAAAACTCATTAAGTTTAAAATTACCATTAAAAGCTACGAGCCTCGGAAAATTTGCCTGATTTTTGAAAAAGAGAAAACACTCCCAAAAAATGAGGAATCTTCAGATTCCTGTGTATCAGATAACCCTGCTGTACATGTTTCAAGCTCCCATCTGCAAAAATGTGGAATTTTGTATCTTTTGCCAGAAGAAGGATCAGCAACTGATTAGGATGTTCATTTGCTTGTTTTCTTTTCGTGTTATTCCCAGGGGTGATCGTATCGAACCGCTGGTTTCAGAAGATCGGAAGAGGGCTCATTCAAAGGGAAATCAAAAGTTCTAGTGTGCTTTTTAAGGGACCAAAAAAATTGAAGGGGAACTAGCGCCCCTCCCACGTCCCCTTTTTCCCCAAAGCCATCCGATCAAAATTTTTAGATAGCCATCCGATTCAGTATAGTTGGAATGTCCAATAACTATGGCTTTGGGGATGACAGGACCCCACATAGCCCCTGGTAAAAGGGTTTTTAGTTACGCGATTTCCCCATTGCTCACATAGAGTATTTGTTATTAGGAAATATTCGGAAATTTTTTAAGGGGTTTAGGGAGGAGGAGAATTTCCACGGGGTGGAATTTTTCGGGATAATTTCTCCATGGGAAATTTTATACGTGGAGAGGAGGGAAGGGAATGTCTTGACATGATTTGAAAAACAGTCAAAAATTAAATGAAAAAAAAACAAGTTTTTTTTAATTGAAAGTAAGAAGCAATATTAAAACTTAAAACGAAGAGAAATTATTCCGTATATGAGGGGGACTACCGGACTACCCCTTCTTCAACCCTCAATCTTTGTGCTAAAGTCTGACTTTTTGTCACAGTTCTTTGTTGAAAGACTGGTGAAACACAAAGGTCGTTGAATTTGAGTGAGAAGTGTTTTTAAAGAACTTTAAGACTTTAGCGTAAAGACAGAGGGTGCGAGGAAACGATAGCCCCCTTTATTTATTAATCTACATAAAATCAACTCTATATAATTGAAATGTAATCTATTATATTTAGTCAAAGGTAATGAAATCACAATGAAACAAGTGAAGTCAAAATTGAAAGTCACTATTTCTGCTGATCAGAGGTCAAAGTGGGCAAGTCCATAAAAACGATCAAAAGAGTAACTTAAAAGAAAAAGCATTGCCTATTTCTATTTAAGCCCAAAAATCTATTTATTACTTGCGAGTAGACAAAATAAATTGTTTGAAAAGGCGGTTGATAGAGAAGTTTGGTGGGCACAATTATTGTTTTTACAAAATGGATCGAATAATGCTTTTGAATTACCACAACTGAAACTGATGTCTGAAAGAAAGTACTTGATTTGGGGAAACATCTTTATTTGTAGTGCACAAATAAAGTTGTAAAATTGTTGTTTTTGTGCACAAACAAAACAACAAAATAGGATTCGGTAAAATTGTCCAATCAACGGTCCAATTTTGATTACATTTAATTTGTAAATCTAATTTGATTAAATTGAATCAAATTTAATTTAATTTTTTATTGAATTAAATTTTATTTAAATTTAATTTAATTTAATTGCATGAATTTGAATTATTGAAGGATTTCAAAACTGAGAGCATGGAAACCCTTCCGTGGCTTTCATTTCCAGGGTGCGACCAAAAAAAAAAAAAAAAAAAAATCTTTTTCTATCATCCAAGATCTTGGGTTCTCTGCAGAACATTGTTTCAGGCAAACATTAGGGGAAGAAGGCGTAAATGTAGGAATACATTGCTGATGTTTGACCGGCTTGATGCTTACAGGGCAAGAAACTAACAACCCAGATCAAAAGGAGTTACTAGAATTTGAGCATGTTCGATCATCCTGGATCAAGGGAGGAACTGACTTAGAATGTCTTTGATCAGGCTAGATCAGACAAATATGCAAGATTTAAACACTTTCGACCAGTCCTGTCAACAAGGTGTTACCAGAACTGGCATATTTTCGATCAGGCCTTACAATGAGGAGTTTTGAAGTATTTTTGAGAGTCATGACCCCCTCCCCCCTACACTTTCCGGTTCAAATCGACGAGCTATGCTGATCGCAACGGCATAAGTGCATTACATATATTTTTGATGTTTAGTCTGCTCGAAACCTGTATGGCCTGGGCTGATGGAATCGGATAGCTGATCAGACAAAAAAAGTTTTTGCAATCAGTTGAAACGGAACTAGCACTTGCTTAAAATTTATAGCGAATATACCCGCGCCAAAGGGATCTCAAAGCAGGAGTAATTTAGTCAAAAGGGTGTAAGTATTTGTTTTCGATTTCCAATTGGCTTGAAAGTTAGAGAACATGTACACTGGTCCACGAGGATTGCAATGCCAGATCAATTTTGCCAAAGGAGGTAGGAAAACGAAATTTTTTCCATCCAAATGGCTTAAAAGTTATTGAGCATGTACTTCGGGCTAACCAGACTTCAAAACACCAAAGTTTTAGGTAAACAAAGCTCCTTAAAAATGATCCAGTTTCGTAAAACCAAAGCAAGCCTTCAGCTTACTATGATGTAGCTTATAATTCGATAGATAATAAAAAGAAGATGAGATGGTTAAAATTTGACAGCCTAACCTCCTTTGACTCCTCCACAGCATTGCTTCATGCTCCAAAAAATGGGACTTCAAACATTTTTGGAATAATTTCACCCTAAGCTTCCCAGTTACTCCGGCCTTCCAGCCGATCTAAAATCATGCTAAGTTTTTTTTTTTACATGGGATGAAAAACGGTTAAATTCAAATTCAGTGAAAGAAAGTGCTAATACCAAACTGTGAATTGACTCAGGCATCAGAAACGTGGGCATGCTGCACCTTGTTCAAACTAGAAGCATAGACAAGATTTCCAATTTATATGAATTGAGGACCATAGTGAGCTCATGTCTCCCATACTGTTATCAAATTTCCACTTGTCCTGCTGGTATTTGATGCCTTGTTTGAACTGAGGTCATGCAAGGATTTTCAGTCTGCATGATTAGAGAGCCAATGCGGGCAAGTGACCCATCCAAGCACCCACACCGCTCCCCCCCCCCAATCCACCGCCAAATTTTAACTGAGAAAACAACAAATTTTACGACTTATTTGAACCAGAATCACACAATAATGATCAACTCATATGATTTAAGGCACAAATAAAGACATGTGGCACCTTCAACACCACCCACCACCGTCAAATTTGTAGCAGAAAGATGGGAAAGCTCTTTTTATCCTATTGGCTCAAAACTTGCAAGTGGACCTCTCTTGAGCCTCAAGTTTATGATAATAATGATTTACCGAGACTACCGAGACACCCCCTCTCCGAACTTTGAGTGAAAGTAGTCTTAGATATAAATATAATATATATAATGTGCTTACTGCTACATTTTAACAAAAATATTCCGTATATTTAAAAAGTTTGAGCTGCTACTTCCGTGTGTCTTAAAAAGTACGTCTCCGCAATTTATTTGTAGAATAGCGAGGATTTTGGAAATGTGTTTGATAAAATGAACTTTTAGTTTATTGACTTAATCAAGTGTTTTCTATGTGAGAAGAATTTGGAACAGTAGAAAGTGTTTTATGAGAATTTTTATGCGATTTCTTCTTTTTTTTTGGTGCGCATGACCTTTTTTTTTTGGCTTTAAATACACTTTATCTTATGCTAATCTTGCTTTATTGAAAAAATACAAAATAAATAGAAGAACAAAAATTAACCCTAAAAATAAATCAAAGTGGAATAAATAGAACTAAAATAAAAGAAGAATATATGAAAACTACAAATAAGTGAAGCATAGTATATCATGTTTCTAGGAAATATAAAAACAAAGAGTAAAACATTAAGAACATTATAGAACATTAAAACATTATAGAAAAACAAGTCATACACTTTGAAGAAAACTTTTTCTTTTGTCTGACGTGAAATCCTAATAAACTCTATTGATATCACTCATTTTTGGCTACGATCCTAGAGATGTCAATAGTTTAGGCTTGGATTGATTCTCAATAAAAAAAAAAGGAATTGGAAGAGCAAACAGTTTAGGCTATAATCAAAGAGTTCGTTGTGACGAACTGTAAGTAAGGAGTGAATTTGCGCCAACACTAACCAAAAACTCTAAAACACTAAATTTTGGCAACAATAAATACATCAAAAGAATTTTCTTTCATTTCTGATTCCGACTATGAAAAATTCAATGAGTTTAATATAACCCATCAAAAGCTACTCATCGGAGAAAATTCGCCTGATTTTTGAAAAAGAGGGAAACGCCCCCAAAAACCCAATTAATTTTAATGAAAATCGCACCATCAGATTCAGAGTATTAGAGAACACTATTGTATAGGCTTCAAGCTCCCATCTGCAAAAATTTGGAATTTTGCAGTTTTGCCAGAGGGAAGATCACGGATGTGTGTTTATTACTAATTTTTTTCTCAGGGATGATCGTACTGAATCAATGGTCCAAAGATATTGGAAGAGGGCTCATTCGAACGGAAATTAGAAGTTCTAGGGCACTTTTTCAGTGACCGAATAGATTGAATATCGACTACCCCCCCCCCCTCTCACGCCCTTTTTCTTTTTGAAAAAGTTTGACTTTTTGTCACTATTCTTTGAGAAAGACCGCTCGAAGTATTTTTAAGGAACTTTGTGACTTTAGCGTAAAGAGAAATGGTTGAGGCGGGGGTAGTCCCCCTCATATACGGAATAACTTCTGTTCGTTTTAAGTTTTGATGTTGCTCCTTTATTTCACTTGAAAAACTTGTATTTATACTAATATTTATCTTTCTTGTTATAATATCCATCGTACCTTCTCTTAAAGCAACTTATAGTGGTAACTTGGGATAACCTCAGCTGGGAGGTCGCTTTAATACAGCTCCTCCGTTGAGGGATATTGTATTTACTTGTAAAGCACTAACATATGCGCCGCGTCAAGATGCTCCCATAATAGCTAGAGTTCCCTTTACATCGAAGCTCTCTTTACAATTCTGATCCTTTTTTCATCTAGCATATCTCACTAGACTTCTTTCTTCAAAAAACTGTCTTTCTTTTCATCGATCGAAACTCGGTACCCTCGCATTTCTTAAAAATATTAATTCTCAAACAAAATTTGGCCCTCCCCTTTACTCATACAAGATTGGATGTAACTTCAGTCCAAAATTATCTGTTTTAACTTCTGTATTTTATTTTGTTATTTTCTCGTATTTTAATATTATTACTTTCCATCTAACTTCTACTTAAATTATTTCCCTTTATTTAACTACTTAACTCAATTTTCCTTTAAATATAACTATCGCTTAAGTATAATTAATCTTATAATCCCAGAAGCCTCCAGCCTCTCCCCCTAATGCTCCGTCCTGTTTATGTCTATGTATCTGCTTCCAAAGAAGTAAATAAATAATAGGCTATTGCCTAATCTTTAGAACATTTCGTCCTGCTTTAAAGCTCGTCCTGCTTTAGAAAAGAACGTCCTGCTTTAAAGCTCGTATTTGTCAACAATATATCAGCATATAGCAAACTCATCACCAAGAGAGGCAAGTACGAAGGTTTTTTTTTTTGGGGGGGGGGGGTAATAACAAGACCGGATAATTTGAGTCAGGAATGCTTAGAAATTATGAAGAAATTAGGACTTTGAGGGGCTGAGCCACGAGGCCCTCTGCCTGCACCAGCACGCATACAATAAAAAAAAAAAAAACAAGGTAAAGAATACGGCATTGGACTTTACAGTCTCTACCGGCGGTGCTGATCTCCATTTATTAGTCCTTCAGCCAGGCAGTTCAATGGGGGGTTGGGGGTCAACCATCCTGTGCTTTCGCACACCCTTCCTGTTTACCTTCCCCAGATTTGTCCAGGTGCCCATTTAGAGCTGGGTCGACTCTGGCTGAGCTTACAGAGTCACGCCACTGACCCCCGTCCCAAACCAAATAATTGGATACACTAGGATTCGAACCCCTCAAAGAATCCTAAACGCCAATAATACATCAACAGCAAAGCATGTCCAATCTTAATACTGCATGATTAAAAAAAATAGCAACAAAAATGATTTTTCCAACTGAGAATAAAGAGCAGCATTAAAATGGAAGAGAGTTTATATTAAATAAGTGGGCACAGCTGCGCAATCTCTCTGCTCTTTATTCAAAAATTTAATTTTTATTAATCCAAATTCTTTGAGAATGAAAACTTCATTCAGTGCAAATTTTTGGAAAGAAACTAAGTAAATTCAATGCTAAAAATTAACAACTTGCTCGCTGTATTTTAATATGCTTCTATTGAAGTACCAGTTTAAATTTTAGAGTATAGAGTAGGGATAGGAAGGATGGTAGTCCCTAATATTTAGGATAATTTATATTCACCATGGACATCAAAATAAATACGTTTATGCCCCTGGGTCCGTCTAGATATCTACTATTCATTCATTTCACCCACTTTTTCATTCAGTATTTTTTTTTTCAAAACTAGGAAGTTTCTACGTTAATCCCACATTTTGTTCAGCGTTGCCGTGTCAAACGGTAAAAAAAATCAAAAGTAATTAATTAAATTTGACAACGCATTTCGTCCGTAAAAATTCAAACCTTAACTGTCAGTCGATTTTCAAAGATAACTACACCTAAAAGGAAAGCTTCACCCTTTTAAGTTGTTTGGTGCCCCATGTTTTTAACTCTTTTTTCTTTAAATGTATAAAATATAAAGCGTATAAAAATTTCTAAAAATAAATATAATTTCATGCTAACACAATTAGAAAACTAAAAAGTAAAAACAAAAGTGTGAATATTTTATTTTTATTTTTAAAAACTCGTTTTCAAAATGGACTACAAAGTAGAAAAGATTTTGTCGAGAATCTATGAATATATGTGAAAACAACGGCAGGAAGAGGATTCTGCTCATACTGGTCCGCAAGCATTTGAGGTGATCAGTGCTGAATACAGCATCTTTGGCCGGTGGTGATTTTGACTCAGACCATGTTCTAGTCATGTCAGAACTCCGTATGCGCCTCCGAAAACCCCAACCACCCAAGAAAAGCTACCCAGAATACCGTGTCGATCTCCTAAGAAACATCGAAACAAGAAACAAATATAAAACTGCTCTCTCGAATAAACTGTCAAGCATCCAACTCACGGGAGTCCCAACCACTGAGGAAGTCAACTGTCTGGCGGATGAAAGCATCTCAATCATCAGAGAAACTGCTAATAAAACCTTAAGAGTACAGTCCCGCTCTGATAAACCATGAATTACACCCGAAATCATCGATATCTGTGCTGAAGAACTTATTCACGCCAACAAACAAGACCGACAAAGCCAGGATGAATACAAGAGGTTAAAACGTCTAGCGGAGAAAAAAATACGGCAGGCTCTGCGCCAATACGTCAACGACAAGTGCCATGAATACGAAGACGCTTTAAAAAAAATGACAGCCACTACAAAAACGTACGGAAGCTGTTGAAAAAAAAACCGCGGCAGCAACAACCCTGTTCGATAAACATGGACAACTTATCACAGATTCTGAGGAGAGGCCGGAATGCTGGATAGAACACTTTTGTTAGAAACTAAACCCCACAATAACCCCTGACCCATCTATCCTAATGTCTTTTCAACTATCAGAGCACCCAGTAGATCCAAGTCCACCACCATTACGAGAATAGATAGTTGCAGCTATACAATCCCTGAAAACAAATAAAACTCCTTGCCAAGATGGCATACAGTCAGAGCTACTTAAGTCTGGCCCCAGAAAAAATGGTAGAAATCTATAATAAAGTAACAGTAGGCAAATGGGAAACAGGCCACTTACCCAGATCTTGGGCGAAAACCATGATTGCCCCCCTTTACAAAAAAGGTGAAAAAGGCGACTGCAATACCTACAGACCGATCAGCAAGGCAAGCCAACCGGTAAAGAGAGAGAGAGAGAAATTTATTTTTATTAAAGACCAATAGTCACAAAAAGAGCATATCAAACAGACCTACCACGTGAAAATCTATAAAGATTTGTTTGTGGCAGGACTCACTATTTTAATCACTTACTACATATTTATTGAAAGAAAAAAAGCAATGATAAACCTCGTGGGAACTGCGAATCAATGCTTACACAAGATAGAAAAACAAAATACATCCCCCCTCACCCATCCTCATTCATTAAGAAATTCTTTAACCTATTTTTAAAAGAGGACACACTCTCAGCCATCCTAGTACTTTTCGGAAGACTGTTCCATACCGAAACACACACATGCCTAAATACAAAACTAGACCTAGCAGTATGTCGTCTCTCATGTACTAGGTCCGCAGAATTCCTTGTATCATAAGAATGGTACGCAGAATTCAATGATAAAACATCACAAAAATAATCAGGTGCTAAATTATTTAAACACGGATACACGAAATTACCGGTCTGATAATCCCTCAACTGCCCAACATTTAAAATATTAAAATGGCGATAACAATCCATTGTACGTTCACAATTTTCAAAATCACCGAGCTGGCGCAGTGCTAGATTCTGCACAATTTGTATCCGTTTAAAATTTACAACAAAATTACTAGTCCACACAGGACAACCGTATACAATGTAAGGATGAATAAGTGAATTATATAAAATTTTCAAAACTGAAATAGGAAAAACATGTTTAAATCTACGAATCAGCCCTTAGCCCCGCGCATCTTTCACCGATACAATTCCACTATGTTTTTTCCAATTAAAAGATCCTCACGAAAATCCTACTTGACCGACTAAAATACCTGACAGAGCTCACTTTAGAGGAATATCAGGCCGGCTTCCGAAGAGATGGATCTACTATAAATAATATATTTTCCACCGGCAACTGATGGAGAAAAATATATAAATTGTGAAAGAACTGCTCTTACTTTTTATTGACTTTAAACAGGCTTTCAATTTAAACGGCACAACGGGCTTTGGCACATACTTCTGCATTATGGAGTCCCCAAAAACATGGTAACGTCTATCAAAGATATCTATTTGAGCTTGTGTAGGTTCAGACACCTGAGGGATTGGCAGAAGAGTTTCAGACGTCAGCAGGTGTCCTTCAGGATTGCCTCGTATCCCCCCATCTATTTAATCTGTTTCTAAATGCAGCTTAATCACTTGCTAAAACCACAGACGGGGCATCCATTGGAGGGAGAATTGTCGACAAATTAGCGTACGCAGGCGAAATCGTGAAAATTAACTGTCATGAACATCTCCTCCAAACAGACACAAACGAGACAGTGTCAGCAACTGAAGCCCTTGGGATGGTTGTCAACACAACAAAAACGAAAGTCATGCGGGTATCCAGAGATTCTGTACCTAGAGCCATACAGCTAACCATAAAAGGACAGCAAATTGAAAATGCAGAATCTTTTGTCTCCCTCGGCAGTCTTTCAACCTCTAACGGCGATTGCAACCAGCAGCTTCAAGAGCCTATCATCCATTTGGAAAAGTAAATTACTATCAAATCATTGAAGGTCCGGCTCTTTAATTTTCTTATAATCCTCATTGATATGTATGCAAGTGAAACATGATCAATTAAAACTGATGAAGAAAGGCGAATCTCCGCATTTGAAACAAAATGTCTCCATCGTATAGCAGGGATCACATACATCGACCGAGTATCCAATGAAGACCTCCGTAAACTCCTCCACTGCTCATACATCCAACGAATGTCATCAAATCAACTCCCCAAAATTATGTTTGAAGGATGGGTACATAGCAAACGACCTCGTGGCCGACCTCGCAAGAGATGGTACGACAACTTCAATGGGCAGAACCTCCCCCAGCTCGTGTGTCTTGCACCAATTAGAACTAAATATTGTCGCCATAATCAACGACTAGTGAGAAGAGAAGAAGCCCCAATACAGCCACAATGGCCGGATGGGATATAAGTCAAGTCAATGCATTTATAGATTTCTGGACTAGGGCGTAAATTCCAAAATTCGATCCCCAAGTGTATAAACATTTCTAAAAATAAAGATAGTTTCGTAATAACAAAATTGGAAGACTAAAAAGTCGAAAATATGACTATGATGATTTTATTTTAAAAAAAAACCTCGTTTCCAAAATGGATTAAAAAGTAGAAAATATTTTTGGAGAATCTATGAATATAAGGGAAAACAAGGTAAGGAAAGGGATTGTGCTTTACATGACTTCAATTTTTTAACTTTTTTCTATAACTTACTGACTTGTTTTCATTTTTGGATTTATAACTTTCAGGGGCGGGGGCGAAAATTCCAAAAGTTTATCCCCAAATAATAATTTTTGAATCTTGTCAATAGGATATGGCTTCTTTTGAAAGAGGTATAAGAGGAGGTCGTATGAATATGATATTTCACTTATTTTACTAGCAATTTAGGGTGCCATTCCTCAGGAAAAGAATTTAACTCTTAGTCTGAATGTTTTCCTTCAATTAAATCTGGTTGACGGGGGATAAATCTCAGGGTTTTAAAAACCAAACGACGTTATTTCAGTTGATTTTTTTCCAAGGGGGTGTTCTACTCACACATTTTTATTTAGGAGGGATGACCGTTACAATGCCTTCACTGTGGAAGTAAGGAATTGATTTTGATGTTTATTTTATGGCTCAAAATCTTCCCGAATTGTGGGGATTCTTCTCCCAAGGAATAGTTCTTAACGATTAGTTCAGATGAATAGGGAGCTGGGTTGTAAATTCCCCCCTCTGATATCATAGAAGGCTGAAACAGGCGTGCCAATTAGGGGACAGGGAGGTTAGGAGCATTACCCCCCCCCCCCCCCGACTTTGAAAATACCTTTTTATTTTTATTTCATAGCTTTTTTTATTTTAGCTATGTGCTGTGTTAAATTAGTGAGACTGGCCAACTGGTCGGTTTTACTTGTCAACCCTTTGCTTTACTTTTTTCACAGTTATTAAACAGCACTATACTCTTGAAATTCCTAAAAATGGTGTCAGATCGAAACACAAAGTACACCATTAGAACCGGCTTGTCAGAAAACCCAAGAAAGGGAACTTTTAATCCCTTGGCTTGAAGAACAATTAAAATTCATTGGTTTGAAAAACAAGGAAAGTGGCTGAAACCTCGGTATTCTTCATCGATACCATCTTTTTTCGTTTCTGCTTCTCCGCAGCTTGCGGGAAACTGGACTATCATAGAGAGCTGTTTAATGGCTTATTTTAAAGGAAATTGCTACATATAGTCATGTTGAATTTGATGGTGTAACTTTCAGACAGGCCGCGCCACTTTTGCAGGGGGTTTCTTTCTTTTTGACATTATGGAAATTTTTTCTCGTAATAACTTTTGATAGATGCTTTCAAATTTCAGGAATTTTTTTATTTAGTATCAGTAGAAAAACTGGTCTCTTTTGATCCATTATTGTTTTCAAAATTCTAGTGTTAGAGTTTTGGTTCCTCTTTAGGAGGTACTGCCGTTTATCACCAAGAACGATAAAAAAAACTTGAATGCTATATTTCAAATTTAAATACAAAATGACGTAAAATTCATGTTCCTCAATAGTTCTTTTAAATATGGAGATTTTTATATTTTAAATAAATAAATAAAATTTTTCAAACAAGGAAATTGAAATTTAATAGGGCAAAAATTAACTCACACATACAGTAAATTGAAAGAAAAAAATTACTAAGACTGAAGACAAAACACTAAAGATAAGATAAGATTTATTTATCATGAAATACACATACAATATTGCATTTTACTATTTCCCCAAAGGCTCAGTGGTCTGTAAAGAAGTGGGAAGAAAAAACGAGTCACTTCCTCAGAAGAAAAAAGGAGAGAAGCGAAGAGAAACAGAGTCAAATTTAAATGGAAGAGAAGTTACTACTACAGAAAATAATAGTTTACAAAGACTACTAGTAGATTACTAGTTTCAGTAGAAATTACTGTTCACAAAGCCTCCTAGTCCTAAAGGCTTTGTCAACTACTTGATAAATTCCAAGTCTTTAATTGATGACATCCCCTAGGATTTCACTCTCCTCGGGTATTTAAATAATTATTCTCAAGATATCCCTCCAAAAAAGAATTATTTCTTAAGGGAGTCACCATTCCCTCAGATTTAGCTTTCGTTTGTATTTAATTAAAATTTTAACTCTTTCTCTCTTCGAAAATTCAAATAATTTTACTCAAGACATACCTAAGAAAAACATGTATCTCTTAAGGGAGTTACCATTCCCTCGGATTTACCAATTGTTGGTATGTGATTATAATATTAACCCTTTCTCTTTTCGAAAAATATAAATAATTATTCTCATTTGAATTTATTATGATATCTATATGCATGCAAGAATTATGGGACAAATTCCTGAAGACTCAGTCTGTCAATAATCTGTAATCTGTCAATTGACTGAATTCTAACGCCTATCTGTAAAGTAGGTCAAATACCTTCTCTCGTAGTTCGCGACGAGGTCCATTGTCTCCCATATATGGTGTGCCACTCGGATCTATTGATAGGACACTACTGAGCCGCACGCACTCGTGAACAAATGGCGCTCCTAGATATACTTCAGGGGGTGGGGAGTGGGACAACCCCTAGGCAAGATAAAAAAAAGGCAGATGAATGTTTATACCTAGAGGAATAGACAGCTGCAGGCGACCCAAAAGGAAATAGATCAAAAAGTGTAGTATGTCGACAGGTTCATCCTTCTAGAGGAAAAGAAGAGCTGAGACTAAAAGACCATGACAGAAGTACAGAATCTACGCCTACGAAGCTTCTAGTAGTAACAACTATTTGGTTTTATATTATACCATTTTCAATGGGCTTCGAGAAACCTTTTAAGTATTTTATGTGCAAAATTTGGCGTTTTGGGGTGATGGTGAGAGAGCAGTGATTGGTTTTCAGGTTTGTTTTGCTTCTTTTTTCTTATTGGACTGGGGTAAAACTGAGACACGCTACTTTCTTTAAAATTGTTCATATTCTCATCATTTACTCATTATTTTATCGAATGTATTTGGTTTTACTAGCAGCAGGGCCTGCCAGCCTACTGGCATAAAACAATAAAACAAACACAGTGTATACTGTTTTGTGGGGACCTTTACCCCCTCATGGTTTATCTGGCACTTGGTGTATAATCTTTATGAGGAGCCGAAAAAATATTCACCCTCTTCCTCCTTCTTCTCCCCTCTCTTCACCCCACGTGGTTTATCTGGGACTTGGTGTATACTCACTTGTGAGGACCCAAGAAAAGAAATTTACTCCCTATCCCCGAACACAAAATCCCCCCCTCCACCGACTCCAAACACTTTTCTCCTGAAAGTTTCAGCTTGACTCTAAGCCACGAAGTGAAAACAGGACAGGCTTGCCAGAAGTACGTCAAAAATACGTAACCATTTCAATTAAATCGACTGATTGTCTAAAGAAATATACTCGCTATATATATATATATATATAGTTTTATATATTAAAGTCCATCGATTTTTCTGATTGATTTAAATATTGCCCTTGTTATAAAAAAAAGAACTTGACATAAATTACAATCACTTATATTTTCAATAGTAACCCCTTGACACTGTTGTGACGGTTGTAACAAAGAGAATGCGGAGCGTAAATTTGGTTCCAAGTGTTTCCCCAGTCCTAACTCTGTCTATAATGTGTGTCTGATTGCAATGATACTAATATGAATCCGTATTTAAATATCAAAGGGATATTTCCCCCTTTCTTCTGATAACTTTGGAAAAGGAAGATATCTTTTTTCGCATTCTAAAGAATATTTCTGTCCGCCATATGTTATTATTAATTGGTTGGATTGTGAAGTCTTTGAATACCAGTTGCTGAAAAGTAAACCCTTACTATAAATCTCCCTCTAGTAACAAATTGAAACGAAATGCTGATGTAAAAAATGAGAGGGCAAAAACAATTCAGCAAGGTTAATTATTTAAGTATTTAAGCAAAATGGCGGGTGCTTTTGGCTAGGACACAATGCCCTCTTGCAGTTCTTGCACTACCCCGGATTTTCATGTTATCCCTGAATGCTTCTTACAGAAAATTGGGTTCTTCCATGTCTCCCTGAAAATTACAGTTGATAAAAATTGACTATATGTATTTCGCGATAACGTTCGTGCATTTACAAACGTAAATTTTTGGGTAGATTTTGGAAGACCTAATTTCCATTCAGGGAAATTCGGAAAAATCCCTAAGAAATCTTATGATAGTGGAAACACCACAGTCATGCTTATAATAAAAGGGCATGGCAATTATACAGTTGCATTCCATTTTTGAACGAGGAACCCCTAATCTAGTGTACATCTTGGAATGCAACACAGTACTGCCACTGGTGGTGCAGTCTCTGCAACGCTTGGCCAAGTTCGCCACGTTTGGCACGCTTTAGCCACGCTTGGAACACGCTACTTGGTGTATTGGATTCAGAACTCAATTTCTCCCATTCACTTTCCACATGTCTTATTCTTAAAAATTTGCGTGCTAAATTTTCGCTGCCTTTGGAAACAATGTTGGACTACGTGGGAAGAATGGATAGTAAGTGAGAAATTTTTAAAATAATTTCGCCTGAAACCAATCAAACTCAAATTAAATAAAAGTCTACTATAAAAGAACAATCAATTAATTTATCCAATCAATAGATTCGCAACAAAAAACACTTCAACATAGTCTCCCCCGCAAGGATCTATGGCCAGAAAAAAAGGGGGAGGAAGAAAAATGAAACAAATACAAAAAAAAATATTCAATGAACATTTAATAAAGTTATGTTGATAAGAAAGAAGGAAAAACTAAGGATATTGTATCTTTTCTTTTTTAAGGAACAGAGAGAAACTGCTTAATTTGTTTACTTAGCCTACGTTCTCATTCAGTGGAGAGACAATAATCTTCATTCAACATAATTTGTTTGCATGCAACGTAATCTTTAACCTAACCTCACAGTGATCAGTTATTCAGCTACTCTCTGTATAACCTGAGGGGCACATGACCGTGCTGTTACCTCCAATTGGCGCCACCATTGTGAACTCATTATAAAAATTTGAAATTTTTTAGATCAACCTAACCTAATTTAACCTGCAACCTAAGCTGATTGCAGATGAGATTCCATGTCTTCATTTATCTCTATTTTCGTGAAGATCTTCATTCAGCCCCAGCTGTATCGTCTGCAATCTATCATTCTCCGTCCCTGAAATAATAATAATAATAATAATAATAATTTATTACAAACCCGCTTATAAAAAAGAAGCATGAAGAAGCGGAGCAAAACAAAAGAAAAGAGAAAATAAAGACGAAAACAAATCAACCGAACATAATAATCTACTAAATACAAACAAATCACACTTCAACTATCAAGCAAGAAAGTCGCTGGGAAATCAAATAATAGTGCCCTGTGTTTCACGAGAGCTTGTTTTTCAAAATTCGGCATGAACTCAACAGGATCAGGTATATGATACTTTTCTAGCAGACCAGTGTTACGGAGGTAAAGTGGCAGACCAAGCAGAAACTTTAAATATTTGCAAAAGCCTGAACGGATTCGCAACATATCCGAATTCGATAGCCAATGCCAAACGGGTGAGATGTAGTGAGCAAAGGGAAGAGCGACGGCACGATACAACCTAGCAAGAATATGCTTATTAAATTTAAACTTCAGAGCTGCAAGTTTAGCATACCCAGACCGAAAACCCGACAGAACCTGGTCAACAAAAAGAGCACGCGAGCTTCTGAGGTCGCTTCCATATGTGATACCTAGGTACTTCAACTTGCGGCTTGGAAGTACTACTTGCCCTGCAACGGTAACACGGGTAGCCTCGCGACGGGCAACTTCAGACGGCGCACGCGGGGGTTCAAATACAAGAAATTCTGTTTTAGCAGGGTTAATAACCAGACCAATATTAGTATAACCTCGACTTAGGAGATCGATATTAGCTTGAAGGTTACAAAGCGATGTGCTCACCAGTAATATGTCGTCGGCGTAGCACAGTAGGCTCACATCCATACATTCAGTGTTAAAACCACCGTTAATCTTTTTTGTTACCGACGAGGTTAGTGAATTGAAGAGTACAGGGCTTAAAACCGACCCTTGACGCAGTCCCCGGTGAAGCTTAATCGGTTTCGACAGGAGTTCACTACTCAACTTAACACGGATAAGGCTACTCGAATACCAGTGCCATAGGACGGCCGCTACATGTGGGTTCACACCTTGGTGCAGCAGGTTCAAAATTAACTTTGAATGAATTACCGAATCGAACGCCGCGGACACATCTACTGCACAAATTAAAAGAGTCCGTGATTGATTCTGAGCTTTCGATACTATACGCGTAAGAAGGCGATGTGCAAATGCACAACCGAGGTGGCGACGGAACCCGAATTGTCGATTGTCAATTTTACACTTGCGTAACAGCTCAGGTAACAGAAGTCTCTCTAACACTTTGCTTAATGTACTAGAAACTGTTATAGGCCTATAGCTAGAGCAGAGGTTACGATTTTTTCCCTTCTTCAAGACGTTAGACACAATACCTAGGGCAAACGACTTAGGGACTGCACCAGAATCAAGGCACATTTGATATAGCAGCGTCAAGTGCTCAATGAGCAGAGGTGAGCCACAGCGGAGGTGTTCAGTCACAATTCCGTCGTGCCCGGGAGCCTTGCCCTTTCTCAGCTGCTTAATAACCTGGAGCACTTCGCCTATTGAGACGGTAAAATAGTTCCGTTGGCTCAAGAGGGACGCAAAAGCTCGTGAGAGCTCACTATCACTTTCGGTTGTTAGTTGGGCATGTTTGATCCCAAAAACTTCACTATAGTGTTTTACCCACTGCTCCTCAGGTATGTTACTAGCAGGGTTTGTCACTGGTTTAGACTGTCTAAAAGACTTCCACATAGATACAGGATTATTTGCTGCTTCTTGGGAAGCAAGTTCGGCTTCGGCAGCTTTAAGATCACTTACAGACTTATTAT
>JAQQPU010013737.1:991-20928 GCA_029168905.1 Artemia sp. Kazakhstan ARC1039 | reverse complement strand
TTTAATTTTCGATCCCCTCCTTAAGAATAAATACTTGATACAGCCTAGGTCCAGGTTTCAAGTGATACCTTCGTAGAAGGAGAGGGATATTCCTCGCACAAAGTAAAAGCTTAAAAACTCATCTTGTAGCCTTAAAGGTTTGATAATGCGCTATTTGGTGTTCTTGGCCTGTGGAAAAAAGGTTATGATGCCCTCTTTAATGCTTTGACCCAGTGCCGTTCCTGAGGGAAGGTGGAAACTGGGGAGGTTGCTCCGGGGGGTGTGGCTGGGGAATTGCCCGCTTTGATCCGATATTTCACTGCGATTTGGCTTTTTTTTGCTTATATTTGAGCAGGGGCGGGTCCAGGATTTTTTTTAGGGAGGGGGGGGGGCAAAAAGGGTGGACCCCAAAAAAAAAATTTCGGGGGGCGCAAAATAGGTTGATCCGATAAACTTGCGTTAGGAGCAAGTTTAATTAACGCAAACGAGTTAATTAAGTAAATTACACTACTTTAGACTACGCTAGGGGGCGCCCCCTCGCCTCCCCCCCTCTGGATCTGCCACTGTATTTGAGTCGGAAGTGGGGTGCTGTAATTAGTTTTGCCCTGACACCACCAACCTTAGCCTAGGAACGGCTCTGCTTGGCCCTTTGGGTATTTTTGCTTAATGCCGTACTAAATATGTTTAAAAGAGCTAAATTCTGTAATAGTGGGAAAACAATAGCGTTTTTTCACAAAAAAAAAGTTTGTTTGCCTTATGCTCTGGTAATAGTTGTCTAAAACAGTTTTTATTTAGATGTATAGTAAGAACCCGCCCCCAAAGAATCCTTTGATGAATTGTCCTAAGTCTTCCGACCTTTTTACCCACTACATGCGTTAAAGGGTAAGGCAAAGTAAAGATGAGCACTTACTAATCTTTTATTTATTTTCTTCTTTTCTTCAACCAGTTATTCGAGAGTTTTATTTGTACTTGAAAATTTTTAACAAGCAGTGCTAACGGTTGTTTTGTCCCAGAAGCTTAGGCCGTTTGGGGGAAGCTAATTTATTTATAAGTGAAGTTCTCTTTTTGATTTTAAAGGACGGCTAGCATAATAATCGTTAACTATGGCTTTGTTGCGTTCACACAAAAAAGAAGCTAGGACTCTGAAGAAAATTGTAAGTTAGTATAAGTACCCTAAAAATTTTTTTCAAATAGTAAAAATGCTGGTTTAAGAAGTAATGTATATATTGCCCAACTAATGTAAAAAATAAATAAAATACTAAATCTCGTTTCTGTGAAATTGTCATATTTTCCTCAAGTTCAGTGTTTGTTTATTTTTGTTATCTTTTTCTCAGTCTTTATTTGAAGACTGATTGACTGTAGTTTTTATGTAAAAAAAGGGGAAAAATAAAATACTAGTCTGCTTTTCTAAAGAACAAAAAAACTGAAATAGAGTCGTCAAACCAATTCTGTCAGGAGTGGGGGGGGAGGCTTAAACATAGAATTTGGCCGGAGGCCAAAGCTGAAGACATTTTAAAGGTTTATAGTTGGGCGTTACAGAACCTCTGTCTCTCCAAATG
This sequence comes from Artemia sp. Kazakhstan ARC1039, assembly GCA_029168905.1. NCBI lineage: Eukaryota > Metazoa > Arthropoda > Branchiopoda > Anostraca > Artemiidae > Artemia > Artemia sp. Kazakhstan ARC1039. The sequence continues at coordinate 19,390 of JAQQPU010013737.1, read as the reverse complement.
GCTTTCCTGATTCAGCTGCAACAGTAATCAGGGCTCGAAACCGGTCATAATAGTAAGTTTCGTTTAAAAACATTCATGATGAGAAAAGTGACCGCAGTTGTGAATGTACTTTGCGGTTTATATACTTGTTTAGATATTGAACACTAGTGGTATTAGGTATAATATTTCATTAAACGTTGAATGTCGGTGTGCTTTAGTTTTCTCAAAAGGTAGGCAGGAATCTAATAGCCTATGCTCATTAACGTACGCGAGAATGTTTTGTTCAGCCATGGAATGGTTGAGTAACATAAAGAAACTAAAAAAATTAAGCAAAATTTCAAATTTGGTTGTTATAGTGGCCCGGAGATGGAGATGAGGTCCTAGAGTTCTTATGAGAGATTTCTCCAGTTATATCCGTCTACAAGTACGGCTTCTCTTTAAACTTAGGATGCATTTGGAGATAAGTGGGTCATGTTTTGAATCTCCTGTTAGGGAATGTGGAAAAATTACGTAAAAAGACATATTTATGGCTGTCCGGCAAAAATGAACATCATTTATAGTTGCTTCTCCCCTACCAGTATTAAAATCCTGATACAACCCCGCTTTATTATGACAATTTCAAAGATATAAAAGTTGAAAACTTTCAAGTTCAAAAAAGTTCTATACTTGAAACATAAAATTTTGAAAACAGATTAGTTTTCTTTTTTTCTATTATTGCTAGCTTTTTATGCAATAATTATTTCTAACTCTAATAAAAGTTGCCGATTTATTTCAGACGAATCAGAAAGTCAGCTAACCGATTTAAGGCAGCAAAATGAGGAATTGGAGCTTCAAATCAAAGTACTACATGATGATAAGAACAAAGTGAGGCAAAAGGTCAAGGATCTTGAAAAATTTGAAAGAGAAGCCAAAATTCTGCAAAAGGATTTGGGTGACAGAATTAATGAAGAACAAAAACGTAATGAGACAATGGAAGACAAATTAAAAAGTAGTGATACCCTTTTGAGGACGAGCCAAGTTGAGGTGGATCGTTTGAAGCGAATCAATGAAGACTTGGAGAATAAACGAATATCTGAGTTAAAAAAGCTTCTGGAAGAAAGGGAATCTGCTGAGCGTAAGGTGAATGAGCTAATGGAGGAACTCGCAAATATACATTGGCAGAATACAGAAAAAGAACATGCCTTTGACTATGATCTTATATTTGAGAAACTAAGTCATGATGTTCACGCTGAATCATGCGAAAGAGCAATTAATTTTTCCAAGAAAGTAGAACATCTAATGAAGACGGTCAGTAATTCAGATTCAAGTTCAATTGATGCTCTTGAGGATGGTTTGGCCCAATTGGCTGCGTATGAAGAGTTTGATATGCTTAAAACCCCAAAAGAATCATCAGTTCAAACCGATTACTCGTGTATGTCTGACAGCACTCTCGGTCAGCTTGATATGGCAATTTCTACAGAATCCTTTCTACAAAAAGATCAAAGTTCTATTGGTAATCAAACTGATGTTCATTCTTCTACAGATAGCCAGAGTCAGACTGAAGCTATTATTTCTAGTTTAGAACATGTATCATCACAGACTGATGCAGTTGAAAAGGAAACTATAGATGTAACTTCTCAGATCAGTCCAATAATACAAGATGCTTGCACATCGTGCGATGTCGTCCATATTGAAGCCAATTCTCAGACAGAAGTCAATGTCTCTAATCAGCTCAATCAGACGGAGTCTATACAACTAATTAGCGAGCCATCACTAGCAGTTAGAAATATTGCTTGCGCATACTCCCAAACAGATAAAGATTCTTTAGAAGAAACGGCTACTAAGCTTCACTGTGAACTTTCAAACTTTAGTTCTCAGACTGAAATTGCAAACTCTGATACCATGGTTCAAACTGAGCTAGAACAAAACAGTCAAGGGTCTCAGACATCTGCAATTACTCTCAACGATAGTTTTTCCATGACTGACGTCGTTGTTTCAGATGTCTTTTCTCAGACTGACACTATTAATCTTGACTTGCTAAAGAATAGAATTAAACCTATCATTTCCCTGTTTGAAAACTCATCGTATACCACTATTTTATCCCAAATTCAGGAAAATCTGAATCGGCCTTTTACCGAGGAGATAGTTGACCACTTACTAAGTTTAATTGTAGAAAGTTATCTTCAACTAAATTTGGACTTACAATCGAAACTGGAGCTCCAGCAGCAAGTTGATAAATTTCAGGGTGAGAGGAATCAGTTGATACAGGCTCTTCAGCAAAAACATCAAGAGAGTGTTAGCTACCATTTAGAGGTTCAGAAGCTATCTAAAGCTCTTGCGGAAAGTGAGAGGAAGAGGAAGAACGTTGTTGAAGTTGGTGTTCAATTCAGTTCTTCTGACGAGTTGCAAGAAGAGGTATGTTATGTTCAAAGTTTGTTCAAAATTTTGCTATAACACTCTTCTGGTTTTCTTTTCTTGATATACATACATGTAATCCTGATTCTGTCTATATTTTATCAGTTTGTGACTAAGCTAGCCTTGTCATATTTACTCTCTAAAACATAGTTGGTTTCTATTAGAAAAGTAGTTTTATTTTGAAATTTTTTTCCCCATTTATTAGTCTGTATGTAATATTTTGCCCGAATTCCCAATTGGGACGCTTTAATTTCATAACAATTATTGAAGCACGGTCTACGTAATATGTAAGTGGTTGTGGCAGAGATTGTCTTGAATGTGTGAGTGTTTAGTTAGTTCGTGGTTGTCTCAATATTACTGTTGGCAATCTTTAGTGTGTATGTGTGTGAATGTGGGTGTCCTTATTTTTTTTTTTTTTTTGTCTTCCTTTTTTTGTCCATTCTGCTGTAAATTCTAAAAATCAAGGACGCTTACTGATTTTGAAATGCATTTGTTCCAATCGAATTTTGTTGTTACGAGTTATTGATTCCCAAACACCATTCGTTTAATGATCCCTTTCATAAGGATTGACAAAATTACTACCCCCTCTCCCCCCTGCGTATCCCTCTTAAAACAATTTATTATTGTTCAGAAATTGAATTGTGTGCATGCACACAGGTTTGATACTTAGGCATAGGATTTCAAAGGATTATTCTCAGGCGGAGTAAGAAAAAAAAATGCTGTTTTTCCTATAGGCTTTTAGATCCTTTGTAACCAACCCTCAGAGCTTCATCCGCTTTTCTAATGTTCTCTGACTGTCTTATAATAGAGTGTGCCTTCTATTTTGGGAAATCTGGGTCTAAATAATATATTAAGAGCCGCCCTCAAACGAGATTGTCTTTTGATGTGTTAGCGGGCAGTTCTGCTACTCTTTTTTACTTATGATACGACAAACGTTGTTAACTGGTTAGTAGTTGGCTTCAATAATCTTGTTGTCAGGTTTTCGCATGACTTTTCAACTATTGATAATGATGTTGTCCAACCACTTTGAATCAACTTTCGTAATTGCTGTAATTTATAGTGATTCGTAAATTGTTAATTGAAGGATGCTTTTTCTGAACAATGATACCCTGATGGGTTTTTCTTTTTAATGTTGCTGAGCAAGTCTTTGGTGGGATGCAATTTTAACAGGAACTTTACTTGGAAAGAAAGAATGCTCAAAATATGGATAAATAAGTAAAAAACAGGCAAATGAAACTTCAATCGAGAAAACGATAGCATAATATAACAGAGACCACATATAGATCAGCAAATAGACAGAGAGAATAAAAAAGTGAGGACCGACCAATATAGGGGAAAAAATAGAAGACTTGAAATGAGAATCGCTAATTAGAAAGAAATGAGAGTAATTGATAAAAAAAAACTTTTAAAAAGGCTTTGATACCGACTAAGGTAAAAGCAAAAGAAGCGATAGATAATAACACTGCCGTGTGACCAGGGGCGGATTCAGGATTTTTTTAGGGGGAGGGCGCAAAATAGGTTGATCCGATAAACTTGCGTTAGGAGCAAGTTTAATTAAAGCAAACTTGCGTTAATTCATTTTAAAGCAAACTTGCGTTAATTAAGTAAATTACACTACTATAGACTACGTTAGGGGGGGAGCCCCCCTCGCCCCCCTGGATCCACCACTGCGTGTGACAGTTATAATGCATGTTTACTGTTACTAAGGCTTCATCCCTCCTGAGAATGTTTTTCTCTGGTAAAACTTGTATACATCTCTACTGAGTCAACCCTAGCTGGGCCTAAGTTTTGCTTTTTAAGACTGAAGAAGACCTTTCATTATATCCTTAAGACGACCAAAATTAGCTAGTTTTGAAAAGAGATATGTGCAGTAGCTTTGAATGTTCCATGGATTTATTGATGTTATTTTTAACTGAATCTTTATTAATCAAAACTTTTATTGTTTGAACTTCCTTAGTAAAGGGGATATAAAAGGTTCACTGTAGGATGTGTAGACTCTAGGTCTTCCCCCTTTTGTCCTCCCTTTTTGGTATGCTTTTTTGGTATGTTGTAACTCAGGCTTTATTCTCTGTGTCTCGGAACTTGCCCCAAACCTGCCTTTTGTTAGTCAATGACGCCTGCATGAAGTGCCCTGGTACAGAACGCTCGTGGTGGAAAAGACATCATTTGGAAAGGTCAACCAGGCCTTGATCTCTTTCTTTCTAAGTTTAAAAAAGTAATAAAGTATGCATATTGGTACGATCCGACAAAATTTCAGGTTATCAGATATTTTATTTCAGAGGTCGGAACACTGACAAAAGTGGATTTTAGGGAATAACCTTCCAGTTTTACCAGGTGAAATTCTTAAGATCAATATTTAAGTAAATCCTTATGGCCCACCCCCTCCTTGTGCGCAGGCATGGGTGTGAACACTTTTTTTTGTATTTCTTTAAAGATGGTCCTTCTGCTATCCTGTCCTCCTCCATTCACCCAAAAATGATTACCAATTCTTTTCTCTCCTTTCACAAAGAAAACACCTGAAGTGCATCCCTTTGGTTGCAGTCAAAATCTTGTGTAATGAAACAGAAAATAAAGGAAAATAACCAACATAAATATTCTGAAGCCAGTCCTCTAGAAAATTTGCCATGGAAAAGTTTTGAAAACAAAAAATAGTAATCTGACGGTGACATCGGTTTTTGATGTGATGCATAGCACATTTTTTTTTTGCAGTTTATTTTTATCTATAAGGGAAGGACCCCATCCCCTTCTTCTTTTCTCTTCCATTCGGGTATCTGTAAAATGAAATAAGTTATATGTATCTTACCTGAGAGAGAAAAAAGAATCAATCACGGATTCATGAGTTGCAGTTGATGCTGGAAGGGTGTATGCAATTTCTACCGGAACCGGAACAATTTGGGAATTTATTGGACCGGCTAATAGTTACTTGTTATCAAGGGCTTTCTCATAGTGATGTGTCATACCGTTTCCGCCTTTTCAAAAATTCAAGCATTTTTACGACAGATGTTCCATTAAAAGAGAGAAAAAAAAGTTTTGCAATTATATTGAAAGATAATTTTTTTTTTAGAAAACAAAACATTCTATTTTTAATTAAAAGAATTATCTTATGGAATGCCGCGCTTTAAGTATCCTGCTAGTTTTAATATGCTACAACGTCAAGCTCCATGAATTGAAGTAAAAATAAGCAACCATATTAGAGAGGGGCGAAGTTGTGGAGGCCGTTTCATTTTGTTTTCCAAGAGGAGACCGGTAATATTAAGTTCAGCCAAATTCCAGTACGCTTAAAAATTAGTAACTATGGATGGTTTTGTGCTCTTATGTTCAGCTTCGGTAAATCAAGGTGGTGTTTGGGGGTATCTCTTCAAATTAAGGTTACTGAATTCCTACCATCCTGAAGTTTTCGCCTAATTCATACGACGCACGAGGCTGTGGAGTAGTCCACGGTGCCGTGCTTAACTGGGGGTCATGCAATTTTCTTTCTTAGGATTTGAGTTGTTGTGCATAAAAGGTGCATTTTTACATCATTTTTTCTCTGGGTGGCCTTTGGATCTACCTTTGGACATGGAAGTCTTCCGGTTTCACCCCTCTTTGCGTGTATAACGGTGTTCAGACGCTGGGCTGATTCTTGGATCAAGTCCAAAACTTGTTGTTGAACTTCTGACTAAAAGATTTAAGCAAGCGACCAAGAAGATTCGATGTTAAAGGAGTTTGGAACTTGTTCCCAAGACTGAATCCAGGAACGACGCTTATGACGTAGCCTTGGCAGTTTGCAAAAAGACACATAGCTAAAATTAAAAACAATTTAAAAGATGCGGCACCAAGTTTCACAGTCGAAACAGATGGCTCCTTCAGCCAGGAAGTTCAATGGGGGGGGGCTGGGATCCAGTCATACTGTACTTTCAAATACTCATTTACCTTCCCCATGTTTCTCCAGCCACCCATCTGGAGCTGGGTCGACCGTGGCTGAGCTCACAGAGTCATATCACTGAACCCCATCCAAAACCAAAGTCGGCGACACCAGGACTTAAATCCCGCCCTGAAGGATACAAGATAGAAATTTCAGCTCGCTATGTACTCGTCTAGAACCCTTGATTCTATACAAGTTTTGAGATTGTTTGCAAATTATTATTCTGCCATCATTTTTAGAATCGTCATTTTCAAGAACGTGAATGATGAATTTACGAATAGAAGTAAAGCTGGACTAATTTCCTGGGTTGAGAATCGTTAAGTCTCTGGGATGTAGGTTTTGGTATAGACCACACTTCTAATTGCAATTCAAAATTTGTCAATGCATTTGGTCGCACGTAACGCAGCTAATACAACGGAATTTTGGCTAAAAATAAAACTATTTCAGTTTCGAAATAGATTGTGTCATGATAATTCGAACCGGATCGTTCACATTAGACAAAATCTCCCACAAAAATTACAATTATTTAATTGTTATGCCTTCGAATGTTTGAGGAACAACCCTAAAGTCCGTGCAAGAGTCCGAGTGAATTTCGCCTCTGTTTTCCATACACTTCATTACTTTGTATATGTTCGCTATAATAATTTAACATTTGTAACTAGCCTCAGTTCAAGAATAGTGACCACAGAAATATTTAGTGTATGGCTTCAATCATTTTCTATAGGGTATACAAAGATTCCAAACTGTTATTTGTCAGAATATTTTTTTTTTATATATTTTTCCTTTAAATATTTCACTACTTTTTACTTGGTATATTTTTGGTCTTCTAGGGCAAAGGACAGCTAATGCCTGGCCCGCCCCTTCGTTTCTGCTGGTGCCATCAGTTTCAATGTATCTCCTCCAAATCACAGTCCTTTCGCTTTAATTTCACTTTGAGCACCCATTTTTGGGATCAGATATATTGATTTGGAACTTAAGCTATATTTTCCCTCTGAAAGAAGCGATTTTGTGACAAGCCTGCAGCTGTGACTTGCACCAAAATGACAGTATGCTTATATCATTGGTTTAAATAATCTCAGATCTATTCGTTCACTAAGCCGGAGCTCTGGCATTACTTAGACTTTCTTGGGGTGGGATCTTAGCTGGCTTAAAACATAGAAAAATTGTCCTATTTCGGCGATTTTATCACATTTACAGTATAAAAAATCACGTACTTAAAATTTTGAAAATTCGATTCGGCAGATGAATAGAGCTGAATCTCAACTACAGAATGATATAGAGATGGTCGTCTTTTTTTTGGTACATTCAAACTATTGGAGAGCAGAAAAATACTTAAAATTGCAGACGAAACATCACGGTTCCATGGTCCTTTTATTGCTGTTTTTTTTTTTTTTTTTTGGAAAACGCTGTGTTCGTGTATGGAAGTAGTAACGCTAAGTAAGAAAAGAATATTTGTTGAGGTTCGAGGAAACATGTGGTTGGGTATTTAATTAGCAAAATTAATTACTAAATATACACGAATGTTTTAGATAGTTTACAGGTTAGAATCATATACATAAAATTAAACACGAGGTTGTAGAACACGCAATGAGTCTGAAATCATTTATTAAATACATGAATTTGTAAAGTTTTTTTTCATGTTCCGATTTTTTTTTCTTGACTTGTTCAATTACACCAACAAATCTGAATAACAAAATCTTTTTTGTCATCAAGTCAGAAGGAATTGCTTCCAATAAATTTCTGTCGTTGTACGGAATTATGTTTGTTGGTCACAATACAGAGTGACCTAAAAGGTCGGACCCGCGTACAATTTTTGTGTCATGCCCTTTTTTTGGTCGCTGGTTAACTTTATATTGCAGAGTATGCTAAAAACAATGCCTGTGGACACAATTAAACCTCATTTTGATTAGTTGTAAAATATATGCTGTGCCCGACATTTCCGTAAGACAGGTTTGTACAAGAGTGTCAAATGCAGTTTTGCGCCTCCATTTGGATGTTTAAAGCCCCTCCCGAGAGCAGAATCTAGAAAGGGATGAAACAGTTTGTCAAGTACGGGACCATGTAGAACCTTAAAGTGGCCGGAGGAACAGTCCAATCTACTTTTGACTCTTCAAGAAGCGTAAGTCAACGCCTCGTTATCCCAAGTGACTTGCTGGAGATCGCTAGTAATTGTCCCTAATAATGATGCTTTGACTCCGGCTTAAAGGGTCTTGGCAGGCTGTCTTGTCTGTCTGTACCCTTATTTTGGGAAGGTATTCAATATCCCAGATATTTGGACAACATCAAGAAAAGTGTATCTGCACAAGACCTAATCTGATGCACAAATTCAGATCTTTGGGCAACGTAAAGAAAGAGCTTCTGCACGAGGACTGAGACGTCGATTAAAGAAGACAAGAGCTGTTCTTCAGTTGGTGTGTGAAAGTTGTGCCAGGTTTGCCTCAACAAATACAGGGAGCTGACTTGGGGCCAAACTGAGCATCCGATAAAGAAGAAAGGGAATTATATTATAAAATGTTATTATCATGATTTAGATATGATGTGTTGCTCATAACCAACATTTCATTTAATTCCGGCTCAAAACTTGGAAATGAAGTCTATCAAACTGAAGACTGTTTTTTTTTGGGAGGAGAGGGTATAACCTGCTCCCCCCTCGTGTGATAGCCTGTATTTATCACATGTTATTTTGTAGGGTTGTACGTTTAGCTGATTTAAAGCTAGTATAGTGCATTTACAATTATTGCGATATTTTATCGCGTGTTGCTGTTGTTTGATGACTAACTGAAGACTAACAGCTTAACTGTTCAGAAACCAAGTCGATTAAGTCCATAATATAATTTGTATTTATTTAGTGGTGTGATTATTAATCTAAAATCGAAACCAAAAATGTATCTTCTTTTTGAATTTTCTTTATCGTTTCTTTTGTGGATTTGATCCATTTTCCTTGGAATACCTCATTACAAGTAGAAAAAATGCTTATAGAGTATGAAGATATGGAGATAGGTAACATTATCTTTTTTTCAGTTAACCCAACTAAAGGAGAGGGAGAATTTATTGACTTCAGAAGCGATTAATCTAAAACAAACAATTGAAAAGATTCGTAATCGCCACAATTCTGAGCTGCTAAGTTTAAAAGAGAAGCTAAAAGATGCCGAGGAAAAACTCCAGGTTGTTCAAAGGTTTGTTTATCTGTTGTATACATAGCTTCTGTCACATACTCCTTAGACCTGTTAGATCGCCTGCTGCCATTTTCTCCAATTGTTAACAGTCCTGCTCAGAACCATGTGACGAATTAATTATATAGTCCCCTGGTTTCCTCACCATCATAACTATTTGTTTAAAATTATTAATTCAAACAACCAAAGATTATTTCTATGTATGTAACTTAAAAAAAAGTGTTTTATGAAAAATCAACATTCTTGTCGTTATTGGCTCCTAATTTGAAATTTCTTTTCTAAAAATTTTGTAACGTTTGGTGAGTAAATAGGGGTAGGGAACAACTTGTCAAAATAAGTGGTATTGATGTTATCTTGGGTGAATTGCCATAATGTGAGTAATTTATATCCATCAGAGGCTCCTCGGATGAAAGCACATTAGCTGTCATAAGTCGGTGTCAGAATTAAATTTAGGTTGGCCATGCATGTTATCTAGAAATTTTCATACATATAATAAAATCCAGTTTAAAGTTTTGTTTCCAGTTGCCTTCTTTTGGCAAAGCAGTTAACTATTTTTGGTCCTAAAACAGACACATAAAATAACATAATCTATGATGAAAAATAAAAAGTATTTCAATGTAAAAAAAAAACATACGTAGTTATCTCACGTATGAAGATCTTTCTCTTCTTCTCTTTGTTTGGACTGCCACGGAAACTCTTTCGCTTATGCCCGTGCCATATCATAATCACATCTATCGATAAAGAAAGCCAAATATCATGATGGGCAAGGCAATATTCTTGATTTTAGCGTCACACTTGTATTTAAAAAGCAAAAAATTAAAATTGCAAAAAATTAGTTTAAAGAATTTGCACCAACAGTAATTTGCGTTCAACTGTTCTCTACTAATACCAAGTCTTCATAACTTTTGTCAGATTCCTCTCCCAGATAGGAAAACCGCTGTTCTAAGTTTTCATCTATTCTATTTTGTAAAATTATGCCTTAAACCTTGGCTCTGATTGGTCAGTCAAGAAATTTATGTTTGAATTTTGAATAATGTTCAACTCGAGAAATTACGAACGGTGAACTTAATTGGCGCTGTAGTCGTGCTTAATTTTGATTTTATCGACAAGTGTGAGTATAACGTGGCACGAGCATTAGTCTCATCACCTGAGTCACATTTCACACCCTACACCGAGTGGGTTTGAACTGATGTTTCTTGTTCTTCATGTTCCTAAAAAAAAGCCTAAAAACTCTTTAAAAAAAACAAAAGCGCTTTATGTTCCTACTGTACAAAAATCCTGTATTTTCGTTTTATTTTCTGTAAAACACTAGTTTTACATAATTCAAAACCAGAAAAAAACATCATCAGCTGATTTATTTGATTTGTTGTTGAGTTGATTTGAGGTCACCTCACGTCTTCAAGGACCTTGTGACCAGATTTATTTGATTTAGCTTTTTTTATTATAGAACTTAAATCTCCTCCTCTAAGTACAACCCTATAGAAAACAAAAACAATGAAACAGCAAAAAAAACTCACACAGTTATCTCAAGTGCGGAAACGTCTTCTTCTCTTCTTTGTTTGGATTGTTATAGAGACGCTTTCGCATGATCTAATCCTCGGAGTCAAATTCTGCGCCCTGCAGCGGCTCAGTTCGAGCTGGCCTGTCTTTTTCTTTTCTTATTTGGATTAGTAAGGAGACGCTTTCGCATAATCCCGTCAATGGAATCAAATTCTGTGCCCCGTAGTGCGTTGCTACAGCTGATTTGAAAACTCTGGGTTGTGTATTACCCAGCTGAGATCAATCCCACTGCGCCAATACATGGCTCGAACTGATCTATCTTTAATGATATCCTAATTCTATATAAAGAATTCTGCATCATTCTATGTCAGTACGGCTTATTCGATTTTCATTTGAAAAGGAAGTAATTAATTACTCCAGCATCCTCTGACGCTAATAAGGAATGGGCGGGACTAATTTCCTTATTGTTTGGTGATGCGAAACAGACATCATCAATATAAACTAGCATTATTTACGAATAATCCCGACGTGATTTTCACCCTTTTTGGTGAGATGCTAAACCCTACTCTTTATAGATTTATTCGTTCAGTCCCACTACATCATGATGTAGGTTTTAAATGGCTTGAGCCAAGGGCGTAGCGAAGATTTTTGTTCGGCGTAGGGGGGCGGGAGGTTGCAAAAAAAACTTTTAAGAAGTGCATCAAAAATATGTTTATGTGTATTTTGTTACGTTTTTACGATTCGGACAAGAATTTTGGAAGGGGGAAGGGTCTAACTCAGTAACCCCGATCCTCTCGATACGGCATTAGCTTGGGTGTATCCTCGGGACGTTCAAAGACCATATTCCTACTAGCTAAGGCAGAAGCTTCAAACATGATCTTACCAGGAAAATTGTTTGCGTGTCAATCAACAACAGGTGGTGAAATCCCCTGTTAAAGGTTTGTAGTAGCAGCACCAATGAGAGTTCGTAATTCTAGAAAGTGATCGTTCCGGATTTGACTGAAATAAGGTTTTGAAAATGGACTAAAATCCTTATAGATTCATTGGGACATGGCCATGGGTGCCCGTAAGCTGAATTCCAGGGGGAGGGCTTACCTGGTCTAATTGGCCCTTTTAATGCTATATAACAGAAATCTCAAAGCAAAAATATAAAAAATAGGGCAGTGTCGTTTAGCCAGGAGGGTCTAGCGCTCCCTCCTGCCCCCCCCCCCTTATGGGCGCCCATGAACATGGCAAAGACAGTAGCTTTAAACATCATGGGAAAATAGTTGATTTACTTTATAAAAAAACAATGCAATTAACATTATTGTTGTCTATTTTATTTTAGGTTTACTGTGTTACAGATAGCTAAGATTATCAATTATGGTGCGTTCAAATTTATGCTCACATATGGATGAAGATTCATATTGAATTAGTATTTTCAGGGCGAGAATGTTCTTTTTTTTTCTTTAAAAAGTTAGAGTAGTTTGAATATTCTGAATAACTTCATTAAATTCTTATTTTTACCACGTTTTACTTAACTTGCTTTCTCTGTCTGTCTGTCGCCAAACTTTGTGATGCTCATTTCGACCCCCTTCCTCTCAACCAATTTGGCTCAAAATTTGTATGCAGCTTTTCTTTATCTAACATTTTAATATTCTAATATATTTGAATCTCCCCGGGTTTCTAGACCCGGATCATTATGCACCATTCTCAGGGTTATTCTTAATCCAGAGACCAAAATGAAACCAATAAATGCTTAATACAAAAACGCTTTTAAAAAAACACATTTTAAAAATGGACTTAAAAGGGGAAAATGAACTTCTTCGATTTTAAAGAATACTTTTAATATACATACTTCAAAGTTTTCTGAGTATTTTGAATGTTGTGAACTCCTTTACTTTAACTTGTAAAAATTTTCTAAAAAATTAGGCGCGGTGCGCATTTTAGATAGTTAGATATCAATAGGTAGTTGACTGAAAATGCTCATTACGTTTCAATCTCTAAAAAAATTTACAAGTTCGAGTAAAAGAGCTTGATAAGTCTGACATTCAAAATATCCTGAAAATTTTGAAGTATGTATATCAAAAGTATTCTTTAGAACCGGAAAAATTTTTTTTTCCTTTTTAGTCCATTTGTACAACATGGTTTTTCAAAAGCGCTTTTTTTTTATAAAGTATTTATTGTGTTTGGAATTGAAGTTTGCTTAAGTCACCTTTGACCACGTAAAGGGACATCTTTGAATACAATTTTAAATTTTCTGTTCTTCTTTGAAACTACTACTAATCAAGGACGAAGCGGTTCTATACCAATTCGTGTGTGCAAGGTTGCGAAGAATCATAACTGGACCCGGAAAAGCACTCCATCTCCCTTTTACTGGATTCTAAAATTGAAAAAATGCCCCACCTTTGTTACGACTTCAAGGCTCCGTATATTCTATTTAGTAATAATTTAGTTCTCCCCCCCCCCTTCTGAAGTAAAAACTACAATAAAAAGTTTCTTAGTATTTTTTTTAGTTATTTTCGATTACTTTCCTAATATAAGTAGAAGACGAACAAACCACTCCACGCAGGGGTGGATCTAGAGCAAAATCTTTGGGGAGGCACAATGTGACAAGGGTGCCAATGAGCAAAATCTTGGGGTGGGGGCAATTCGACAGAGGTGCCAATAATTGACAAATTTATTCTAAAAAAGACTAAAAAAACAGGATAAGAGGGCGCCAGAAAAAATTTGGGGGAGGGCCTTTGGATCCGCCAGTGAATCCATGCGTCTTTTATTGCAAATTTGATTTTGAGTCCTTAAAGTCAATATGACAACTTGTTCCTTATATTTTGCAAGCAGTTAAAAACCTACGTTTTGGTTTTAAATCTAATGCTAAGTAGATATTTCACAATCATACATGCCTCTTGCATAGATTTATTGCTATCAAATCTGATATACTTAACAGTGTATAAATGTTTTAATTGTGCCCATTTATTAAACGTTTTGCTAAGTTTTCGGAGCGCTAAACTTTGTGATAAAATTGTGCTAGCAAATAAAATTATGGAATTATAAGATTTACAATTTTTTACTACCCTGTATCAGATTTGATTACAATAAATCCATGCCTATAAAATATGACTGTGAAATGTCAACTTAGCATCTTAGTATCTCCTTACTTTGCGGCTCCTCTATAGCTTGGCGCTACTATTTAATGCTAAGAAATTTTGCATTTTTATTAATACTATAATCTATTAGGATAATTATGTCCTGTCTAAATACCACTTAGAATTGCATGTAATAATGTTTTATTGAAGAATGGAAGTCGTAATTGCAATTGCAAATGCTGTGAATATGGAATGTGTTGGTACAGGTGGTTTTTGTTTGAAAATTGTATTGGCATTTTACACCTGTTCGGGCTTGTAAATATATATATATTTAAAGTTCTCTGTGGGTGATTGAAGGGAAGAGTTGCTGAGTTATGAACAGCTTGTATTTATTAGAGCAGTCTAGTGCTGTTGCACGGCAAAGGATGAGTTTTAAACAGAGTGGAATTGAGGAGCAGTGTTCGCTCCTGTTTCAGCTTTAGCTTTATTAACGATAGGGTGTTTGTGCTGCAGACAATTCTAACACTGGGAGGCTATTTAATGTCTCAATATCACGGATGGAAGTCTCTTTTGTCAATTCAAAAAGTAGCCAAATTGTAAGGATTACATATGCATTTTTAGAAGAAACATTTGAAATCCTCCCATTGGAAGTTTCCTATCCCAAACATGCAACTTGAAATTTCATCCTCTTTCGCTTACGTTTTAGGATAATTTTGCTCACATGCAAGGAATTTGTAATTCGGCTATTCACTAATGAGTCTTGGTCAATTTGTCCCCTTGGTGAGGCATTACGTTTATATAATCTATCAGAACTCTATAGGTAATACTAATGGAATTTTCATAAAACGCCAAAAAACATTGGCACATAAATATTTTTAATATTGGCTCTTCACGCCAATTATTGGTGAAACATCTACCTGAAAAAGCCCACAATGTAAGGAATTTGTAATTAAAGTATCTTATATTTAATTGTAAGCATTCCAAATATAAAACACAAGACACGCAACTTTTAATAAGGCGGATTCAAATCTTTCCTCTCATAGTGATGGGGTAAATTTGTTTACCATACCCACTATAAATAATTTGGTTTCGCCAATGAATCTGCCTTTTTAATTGACGTTTCTTGGGGAGGTAAGTATCGAAATCACTGTGAGATTCTATTCAAGCTATTACTAAAACATTATGTAGCATAATTTTCCTGAATATTTTCATGTACAGTCATTTAAACGCAGATTAAAGAAGAAAATATCAGATTAAATTGCATTTATAGTATATGATAATATCATGCACAGAAAATCCAAAGTTATGTACAGAGGTGTAGATAGTGTTTTCGGCACCCAGGGACAATATCGGTTTTTGCCCTCTCTCACTATTATTACCACAATTTAAGTAAATCATAGTGTTGACATAAAAAAAAACAGTTTGGTGCCCATCAGATGCTGCTCCCCGGGGAAACCGTTCCCCCTTGTCCCTATCCCCCAGCTACACCACTGGTTAGGTACAATGCCTGATGATAATCGATCAATAACTTCTTTTTGTACTTTGTGTTCTCACCCAAAAATAAGGAAACTGGGGATGTATTGCAAATTCCGTCTTATAACGGACCTGGTTAGGCTTGGTAAGCCTGCGCTACACTCACAAAATCTATTGAAACTGTATCAAAACTGCAATGAAGAATATACTCTTGCTCAGCCATTGTGCTCCAGCTTGCTGCGCTCTCGTTGCCGCTCTTTAATAGCTCGTATGTGCAAAGTCATTACTAATGTAAGGGACTCTAGAAGTGAACTTCATTGGGCATTCAATCCAGTATAACGTTGAACCTTGTATTATTTTAATTTATTATTTTAATGAAATCAGAAAAAAAGGTTCTTAATTTTCCTTGTCTCTGTTGCCATCCTTTAATTGGTTTGAAAAACCCATAACTTTCATAATTTTATTTATTTTCAGTAATGGGGAAATGGAACAAAAATGTGCTCTACTTTCCAAGCGTTTAAATACCCTACAGCAAATATTAGACGTTGTTCATAAAGAAAAGGCTAGTGAGATTCAAGAGGCGACCCTCCGACTTAGGAGACAACTGGAAAATTCAGAGAAAGAAAAAAGTTCTTTACTCCGAGAAATAGAGGGCCTGAAGGTAAGAAAAGTCTTAGTATTTTTTTTTATCTGTTCCAAGCTTCTCTAGTTTTGTCTCGTTATTGATGTTTTCCAATACCAGAAATGGTAAATACAACAACAAATTACAAAATTTCAATTTAAAAGTCCAGCAAACGGGTCTTGTATAACGGAATAACATAATTTAAATACACGTGCACTAGAGCATTTTATTTTTGTTTGAGTTGTAAATTCGACCACATCATTAACCATAACCATATCATTAATACCTGATTTACCTGTTTTTACCTAAAAACGTTGTATCCACTTTCAGAATCGTTGCTGTCGCTTCCCTTGAGCTCCTATGGAAATTTTAGTTTTTATCACTCCATTCCAACTTGCGTTATCAGCAGGCAAAGCCGTAACCAAGGATGGGGTTGCTACAGGGTTTACCCCCCCCCCTCCCCCCCCCAATTTCTGTCTGACCCTTAAAAGGGTAGCAAAAATGCATATAAACAAATTTTTGATGCATTCTGTAAATTTTTTTTCACCTCCTTCCAAAAAAATACCCCCCCCCCCCTGAATTTTTTCTGACATAATCTTTTTAAGTAAGCACAAGTGATTACTTTGGTTAAATAATAATCTAGAAATTGTCGTTGGTATTTTGTAACTTTTTTTTTTTTTTTTTTTTTTTTTTACGAAAAACAACAACGACGCGGAATTGAAGAAATATTTTCAACTAGTCAGCAAATATTTGAAGAAAAAGCAAATATTTCGGCAGAGGTCATTGCTTAACCATTTTCCAGAACAAGAAAAATCATTGAAAAAAAAAACAACCGAATCATAAACCGTTAATAATACCAGGCAGCAAAATCTCGAGTATAAGAAAAAAAAAACTTTAAAAAATTGAATGATACGAGAGCGAAAAGAGCAGCAAGATGTCTGGAGACTAAACATAATCGAATTTATAGATTCAATTGTTAGGTTAGCCTTTGAGGCATCTAATCCTATATTCAATTTCAAATTTGCGTTTCGTAAAACGTTTATTTTGATTAATAATTTTATTTACGCTGTTTTTAAAACAAATTTCAATACGAGTATATCTGGGTGGTGCTAAATTTTTCAAAAGATGGTTATCTCTTCATAAATTAACCGTTTTCTAGTTTATTTTTAATCTAAAAACTTTATATGTGTCAAAAGTTAGTATGAATGTTAACAGTTTTGGAACCTCATTTTCGACTCAAGTCTCAAAGTCATGTAACAATGTTTAATTGAAGCCGGCTTTATTTCGAAGACCTCCGTGTTACGTTACTAATCTCTACACAATAGCTCTGCTATTTTTTAAAACTTTTAATGTACATGCTATCCCCAAGCAAAATATTTTTGTTGAAGGGACAAGGCTTCTTGATTTCGAAACCATGGATAGATACGTTGACTAAGCAATTCAGAAAGGATATGACGAAAGGGGTGTTTTTTAGGTATTTGATCAAAGGTCGATTGCATGACATATTGTTGACAATCTAATACAGGTTTCATGTTTTTAATAGCTAGATGTGTAGATTAGCGAATATATAGATATGGCAGAACTGTGCATACTTCGGAATTTATCCCTTTGCATCTGTTGCTTAAGTGACGCGATTTCAGTGACGTCACCTAGAGATTGTTTTAAACTTTCATGTGCTTTTACTTACTGTATGATTTTAGAGTATTCTTGTTGAAATATGACCCTCCATCCCTAGCCTAACAGTTAATAACCGCCAAACTACTTAAACACTGCATACTTGTGGTGACATCCATTGGAGGAGGTATGTGTCCTCCTAAATTTCTTTCACTCCCTAGATTATGAAAAATTCCTGTTTGTGGTAATTTCATTGCCTTTTATGGATATTTTCATTGAGCATGCTTTTTTGGTATTTAAATTAAAAAGCTGAAAAACAAGACAAAATTTGACCCTCTCCTTAAATTTCCAAGATGTGACGCCGCTCCGAACTTTAAAAGTTCAATCCAAGTCCAAAGACATACCT
This sequence comes from Artemia sp. Kazakhstan ARC1039, assembly GCA_029168905.1. Lineage (NCBI taxonomy): Eukaryota > Metazoa > Arthropoda > Branchiopoda > Anostraca > Artemiidae > Artemia > Artemia sp. Kazakhstan ARC1039. The sequence goes on along the minus strand of JAQQPU010013737.1, from coordinate 1,260 downwards.
CAACCTATGCCTCTTTCTTTTTTTTCGTAATAAGATTTAAAGTTCTGGCTTTATTGTGTCAGGACTAACCTGGCTAAACACAGTCATAAAGGGAGAAGTACCCCTCCCCTTTAGATTCATTTGGGGATTTATGTACAAAACATTTGCTGGAGATAGGTTGACAGGCACGTAATTTTACACATTGGAACCAAAGTAAATTTTTGCAGTTACCAAAAACAGTGAAGGTGGAAACTAGGACAACCAGATATATCTTAAAAAATACAAAAAAA